>RJWT010004677.1:0-32702 GCA_004365215.1 Cuniculus paca
ATGGCCAAAAATGTTGAACACTTTTTATGTATTTATTGGCCATTTGTACTTCCTTTAAAAAGTATCTATTAATTATAGTTGCCCATTTCCTGACTAGAATTTGTTAGGGATAGTCTAGGTTTTGAGATTTTTATGTATCTAGATTTTGTCTACTGTCCAAGGGATAGCTGCCTAAATTTATTTTCTCATTCTTTATGTTTTCTGTTTGCTCTACTGTTTGTTTCCTTTGCTGTGCAGATTTTAAATTTGATGAAATCTCATTTGTTGATTCTTGATGTTATTTCTTGTGCAACTGGGGCTCTTGTTTTTTGAGTCTTTGTATGTACTAATGTCTTCAAGAGCCTCACCTATTTTATCTTTCATCATATATTCAGGTCTTTGATTCATTTTGATTTTATATTAGTACATGGTGAGAGATATGAGCCTAGAGTCATACTTCTATATGTGTGTAACCAGATTTCCTAGCACCATTGTCTAAAGAAGCTATCTTTACTCCAGTATGTGTTTTTGGGTGCTTCGTCAAAGGTGAGATAGACTAATGTACCTGGGGTTATTTCTGCATCCTCTTATTCTGTTCCAAGGATTAACATGTCTACTTTTGTGCCAACAGCATGTTGTTTTTATCACTGCAGCTTTGCAATATAATTTAGGATTATAAATCAGGATTACGAAGCTACCTGCATTGCTCTTCTTGCCCAGGACTGCTTTTGATATTCTACTCCATATGAAGTTTAGGATTGTTTTCTTTAGTACAGTGAGGAATGTTATTATTTTGATTGGGATTGAGTTGTACTACATTTTAAAAAATCAGTTAAGGAAGTATAATCATTTTTACAATATTGGTTTTGATTCTCCAGGAACAAGGGATATCTTTCCAGTTTGTGATATCCTCTTTGATCTCCTTTATTATAGTTTTTGGTATAGATGTATTTTTATGTGTTTTCATAATTTCTATGGTTTTTTCACATTGTTTTCTAGTTTTGTTGCACTATGATATAATAGTATGATGGAATAATTTCAATTATTTTTTATTTATTTAAACATACTTTATGGGCTAGAATGGAGTCAATTTTGGAGAAAGTTCCATGTGTGCCTGAGAACTATGTGTGTTTTGTTTTTGGTGGGTGGAACACTCTGCAACTATCTGTTATGTTTATCTGTCTGAAGGTGTAGTTCTACTCTGATAATTCTTTGATTTTTTGGACTAGTTGATATCTTTGTGATAGGGGAATATCAAGGTCCTCCACTAAAACCATGTTGATGTTTATCTGCTCCTTTATGTCCAGTAATGTTTGTAGTATGAAGTTGAGTACAATGGTTTGGTGCATGTTTATATTTCATATCCCTTACTATTGAATTGCTCCCTTAATCAATATGCCTTTTCCTTGCCATTTCTGATCAGTTTTAGCTTAAAGCCCACTTTGTCTGAAAATAGCACAACTCTTTCCCCATATTTGGAAAGTTTTGTGCTATTATCTCTGTACACTTTTTTTTGAAGCCTGTGTGGTCTTCTGACTTTTCACTAGTTTTAATTACCTGTACTCTTCTTTGTACCAGCTAACAGCTGTAGGATCTGTTTTCCATGATCTCTTGTTGTTTGTAATATATCTGAGTATACAGCTACCTATGTCAACCCTATCTTCAAGTTCTGATAGTTTCTCCTTACACTGGTCACTTTTGCTGCCCATATTTTCAATAGAATTTTTTATTTCTTCTATTTCTGTTTTGTACCTTTTCATGGACTGTAATTCTTTGCTAAACTGGTCACTCATATACATTTTTAGCGTTTTTTTGTTTTGTTTTTTTTTGTTTTTGTTTTTTTCCTTCTGGTACCAGGCATCAAACTCTTGGCCTTGTGCCTGCTAAGCAGGCACTGTGCCATTGAGCTACATCCCCAATCCCATCCCCAGTCCTTTTTTTGGCTTTTAGAGACATAGTTTCACTATGCAGTTCAGGCTGGCCTTGAACTTACTCTGTAGCTCATACTGGCCTCAAACTCACTTCAATTTTTCTGCCTTAGCTGCCCAAACACTGGGATTATATGTGTGCTTCAACTAGTTTTTTATTAGTGTCTTCTAAAAGCTTTTTTATTAAGTGAATTGTCTGTTTAGTCATATCGTTGAGCTCACCAAACTCCTTACTGATTTGGGTTGTGTGTGTGTATGTGTCTCCTTTCACCACTGTGTGTAACCCAGCAGTTTGCCTTTTGCTTTCCTCCACTACAAAGTCCTAGGGATCAGCTTTTGGGGAGTTGGGAGTTTTGTTAGGCATTATGTTGCCTTGTTTTCTCAATTTCATCTTTTTTTCTTTTTTCTTTTTTTTTTGTGTGTGTGTGTGTGTGTGTGTGTGTGTGTGTGATGTGCTCAAGTGTGAAGCACAAAAAAAATAATGGAAAGGCTTTGCAGCTAGCTGGTATAAAGATTTCTTTAGTTAGTGTCTGGTTTACAGTGATGCACTCTGGGTGTGGCTAACTATAGGTCTTGGCTTCTATCCCAAGATTCAAGCAGTTATTAATTTTGAGGTTGGAAACACAGTGTAATTGGCCCAGCATATTGTTCTCCAAAAATGGGTCACAGTATTGATAACGATATAAAGACAAACCAGATATTAGCATACAGTAAAAATCAATTAACAGGAACAACCATGCTATCCTGGCAATAGTGACAAAAATCATCAACAATAACAGAGTCAAAAGACAAGCTTAAATATTGCCATACCATAAAAGCTACAACTGTCCCAGCCTTAACAGTAAGAGATCCATGGTTATAATACAGAAATAAAGACAAAGTAAATACTGACACACAGTAAATATCTTCTAGATACACTAACTGTATCACCATGAACAGTAGAAAAGAATTCAATGGTAATAGCATAGAATCAACTAAATATTTAAAGACTGACAGATCAAACTCTAATGAGGCCCAATCTCCTTAAAGCAAGTGAGTTAAAGCCTAATATGAATACTAGTAAAGATGGAGGGTGCAGGAGGGGAAAATGAAGGAAGTAAAATTTGAAAAATAAAGATAAAGAACATGAGAAGAAGGGAAAAGAGATAAAGGATCCTATAATCAAGTAAAAGAGAACAGAATTAGATAAAAGTCAGGAGAGAACAATCAAAAGAGGAAAAAAACAGCAAAATAAATACAAAGAAAGAAAAGCAAACAAAAGAAAATCAAAGAAAGAAAAACTCAACCACAGAAAACAATGGAGAAAAAGAGAAATAAGTCCAAACTATACCTCTGTATTTTTGAATGAGTACTTTCTTTTCAGGACCTGTAGTAGTGGAATCCACCTGATATTGGGGAAGGATAGTGAGGTGCTACTTTGACCTATTTTGTTTTCACACTCATGGTTTTTTTAAGAATGCTGACTGCTGCGCTCTTTTCTACTTTGCATAGTCCATCAATGGTATCCACCCAAAAGCTGTATTTACTCCAACTGCCCCTAGTTTCTGTACAACTCATGTCATGACTTTCTTCACCTAGCTTTATGGCCTGTGGATGATTAAGGTGCCCTCTGCTTCAGCAGCCCCTCTATCCATACACCCCCAGCTATGGCAACCATCCAAGCTGAGGTACATCTCTTATAACATTGACAGAGGGAGAAGCAAACAGATCAGAGTTCTGTACTGGATTCAAGCAAATGAGGTGAGGGCGGGATTCAAATGATCTGTTAAGAGTTAATGCCAGCACTTTCAAACCCAGACCTCTCTGACCTGCCTGGCTTCTAAACGCAGAGGACCCCCGTGTCATTCCCAGTCTGAGCTTATTTTTCTCAGGGGGCCTATGACTAGCCTGTGTCCTCTCTATGACTGTTCCTTGTAGTTGTTTTCCATCCAGTCATTGTATTACAGTGACCCCAGAAAACCTGAAGTGTCATTTTTGTCACTGTCTGTGGCTCAGTTTGGAACAATTAACCCCTTCCCAAAATGGCTCAGTAAAACATTCTCAAACATGGCAGGCATTGCATTGGATTTTTTCAACTGTAGTCCACTATGTCCAAGGAATCACTTTCAGTGTAAAACCTCACACTTTACAATAACTGTGGGCTCATGTTGCAATGAGCACTGCCAGTCTGGTTTATTGTTTGTCACTGGGGCTACCAACATTCTCCATTCCCACCTTGTGTTAATGGAGACAGGTTCCCACCTAGAAGCCAGGGTTAATGTTCTGGAGAGTTCCATTCTTTTCTCTGCATTGTGTTCAGTTTCTCTGTGGTTTCTAGTGTTCCTGTCAGTTATTTCTTAATTCCAGGAGACCTACTTGTTTTCTTCACCAAGTTATTGCTTTCCAGGTATCTTGATTTCAAGTCCCAGAGTGCCTGTACTTTGTTGCTAGTCTTTGTCATTTTTTTTATCTTCCTGAGCCTGCTCTTCATTGTCTGGATTTTTATCAGTATTCTGGCTTTCTGATATCTGAGCAGAATGTACAGTCAAGCTTGGATTATAGGATCCTAGGATTTCTCTAGCCAGCATCTCCAAACCTATCCAAACTCTTCCTGCAAACCATTTATTTCCAAAGGCTTCTAAACCACATTGTCAAGCAATCACAGCAACATCCCATTCTTAATACCAAAATCTGTCTTAGCCCCTTTTTTGTTGCTGGAACAAATAACTGACACCCATAACTTAAAAGAGTAAAAGTTTATTTTGGTTCACATTTTCAGTCAATGGTTGGTTGGCTCCAATGCAGTAAGGGGATATGGGAAGGCTCTGATGGAAGAAAACTGCTTGTTTTCTGCCCAGAGGCAGAGAAAGAAGGGAAAAAACAAGAAGACAGAAATACCTTTCTAGATCACACCACCAGTACCCAGCCTTTAACTAGGCCCCACCTCTAAACAAGTAAGCTGCATAGCATCTTCCAAGCATTGCCCCTGAGAACTTGAGTTTTAGGGGCTTTTTTTTCCTCCCTAAATCTCAATCTCATAAAGAATTGAAAATGGGGGCTGTGGATTTAGCTCAGTGGCACAAGCCCCTGCCTGGCAAGTGCAAGGTTATGAGTTCGATCCCCAGTAAAAAAAAAAAAAAAAAAGAATTGAAAAGACAAGCACTGGGTACATCAATGTAGATTGCACTGGGAATATTTCCCCACGCCTGTAATCCTAGCAAAGGGGTTAGCCAAAGCAGGAGTATCACAAGTTCAGGCCAGTCTAGCCCACTGCCTAGTCTACTGAAAATTCATCAGGTAGTTTGGAAACAGATAACTGGGAAGTTAGAGAAAATCTGAAACAGGCACAAAAAAGAGAAAAAATGGTTTCCTCTAAAATCTCAACTTGGAACTTAGCTCAATGAGTTTTAAATACATTACAGAGCTCACAGCCAACAACTCCTGCTCTGGGCACAAAACAAAAACACTACCCCACAAAGGCTTCTACCTCCAGAGACTCTGTGGGGAGAGCTGACTTCGGAGGCACCAGGCACCAGCAGTCAGTCACTACTGCTAGAAGTGTTTGGGGAGAGACCAATTCAATCTAAAAGGCTGGAGAGTGGGGGAGCGGGGAACAAACCAGAACCAATCTATCTGGACACCTACCGATTCTTAAAGGGGCCACTGACAGCCAAAAGTGTAAGAACAGGGAGAAACCACTTCATTCTACTCATCACTTCTGGCGGACCCTGCGGCAGGGGAGGGAGCTGGGCCAGTGGGTGATGACCATCAGCTTGCAGCAGTAACCACAAAGTTCTGCTGAGACTAGGGTTGGGTCAGGAGGGGTTAGGTGGGAAGAACTCAAGTGCTGGCTTTGTTAAAAGGTCATGTCAGTCACAGTGGGAAACAACAGGCTGTATCCCTTGGCTCTGGGTGCCGGGTGGCTGAACCTTTGTCCCTGCATCAGTTGACAGTGATGGCTCACCTTTCCTGTGCCTCCATTCACATGGAGCATGCTGGTGCTCACCCTTTCTCACTCACGCGCAGTCACCACTCTTACTTCATCAAATGGTGGTAGCACCAGCTGCCGACTGTGTGGGTGCCAGTAGTCATAACAACACAAGGGACAGATTCCTCATTCATAAGTGGGGCAAGTGGTTCAACTGGCTTTTTTTTTTTTGCGGCACTGAGGATTGAACTCACGACCTTGCGCTTGCCAGGCAGGCGCTTAGACCGCTGAGCTAGATCCCCAGGCCTGTTTTTGAGACAGGGTCTCACTATGCCGTTCAGGCTGGCCTTGAGCTCACTTTGTAGCCCAGGCTGGTCTCGAACTGACAAGGATCCGCCTGTCTCAGGCTCCCGAGTGCTGGGATTACAGGCGTGAGCCACCACGCCCGGCTTCAACTGGCTTTTAAAAATATAAATAAAATTTACAATCAGACCCTTACAATAGGTGCTGGGGAGCCGTATGCACTGAGCCAGGGAGCAGGACGCGGCCCTGGCAGAAGCTAAAGCAAAGGTACCAGCAGGTGTCAGAGATAGAAAATTCTGAAAAATCACTTAAAAGCTTGTCAAGATGTGGAAATCTAATCTCATAAAAGTTCAGTGTTAGCCCAAACTACACAAAAGCCTCAATCAGATTTAAATCTTGTAGAAATTTTTATTTTAGTGATCAAGAGAATGAAACTAAGAAAGTCTATATTGATTGAAATCAGGAATACACCTCTATCTGAAATTGCTGCTAGTTTCTCACTGGCCTAAAATAATTTCTTTAGACATATCTTTGCTATGTCAAGTCTTACAGAGAGATCCCACAAATGCTGTGACAATATTAACCAAAATTATATAAGGTTTTACACAAAAGTGATCCCATGAACACTGGAAGAAGAAAAGATCTGAGTAGGTGACAAAACATGTAGACATGTCTGAGCTGGAGGGTATACATGAATGAAAGAAGCGTGAAGTTGCCAGTATTTTTAAGACAAAATAAAGTACAAAAAAAATGTTAAATATAGATAAAAAAAGGTTTTTTATTCCTTCAAATTCTTTTTTTTTTTTTTCTTTTTTGGTCTTTTTGAGATAGGGTCTCACTATGCAGTTCAGGCTGGCCTTGAGCTCACTTTGTAGCTCAGGCTGGTCTCGAACTCTCAACGATCTTCTTGCCTCAGCCTCCCGAGTGCTGAGATTACAGATGTGCGCCACCATGCCCAGCTCCTTCAAATTCTTACTGTAAGAGTTCTCTGTTAGTTTATCTACAAAAAGTTCTGAGTAGTCTATATGTAATTACAAACAAAATATTATAAAAGTTATTATTATTCAATTTGGCCAAAATATATGAGTACATTCTTATTTTATAAAGTCTTATGAGTGTTTTTCTGTCTGTGAAATCTGTAAATAGCTGTTTTATTTGAGCTCAACCAATTTTTGTTCCTTTTGCATTTTTGGACTCTTAAAACATTTGTGTATAACTTAAGCTGGTTTTTAAGTGTCATTAAAACTAAGGACATGCTTCATACAGGTTGCCAATGGATCAAACTGATATCAAGATTGTTTTTATAAATACAATCCATATTGTTATCTGTGTACAATAATTTCAGAATTTTTCACTGGTTCAGAATAATGTGTCGATTGTTATGATCTGGTTCTCGTAGGTCATCTATTTTTTGTTAAGATAATTGAACAGAAATCCCTCAGGATGGAGAAATTGCTGGACAGGACTCCTCTTGGTGAGTAAAGGAGCAGCTGACTAGAAAAACCTTATTCCAGCTTTTGTTCATTAATGGGGACCCCACTGGTCTCTACAGTCTTATGGGAGACATCCCAATAAACATTCTTAAAAATATTAACGTGGGGGCTGGGTATATAGCTGAGTGACACAAGTGCCTGTCTGGCAAGTATGCACTTGTGAATTTGATCCCTGGTATCAAACAAAACAAAACAAAACAAAACAAACAAACAAAAAAATTAATGGAGTATGTTTACATTAGTCATCATCAAAAGTTTAAGTTTTCTATAAATAAAACAGGTTTTCTCATTAAAAGATGTTCTTGGTACAAAACTAAATTAACAAACAAAAGTTTTCATATGGCTATAACAATTCATTATCTCATGGAAAATTAAATATATTCATGCTTTCAGATGAACAGATTTTCCAAAATGTAAAACTGAGACTGTTTATGGTTATAAGCTTTTTCTTTTACATTGAGACAGATGCCTTTCTCTTATGCTCCAGTTACCTGTGATAGAAGGTTCATGTTAAGCCAACATGAAGTCATCAAATGATTTTTTTTAACAAAAAAGTATGTGATGTGTACTATGTATATGCCACTACACTTAAAGAGTTTCTTAAGACATTAAGCAGTTCAGACATGTCACAAGCCTCTTCACTGATATCCCATTAAAGGACAAAAAATTAGGTAAGAGCTTCTTTATGACTGGAGATGATTGATTAAAAAGATTGTTCTATGCTAAGATGGACATTAAAATGTATTACAAAAATATGTCATGATTGTCATGCTAAAATATGTATGGCTTTTGGATTCAAATTTCCTTTATAAAACTGTACCAATGCTGTCTGTTAAGATTAACAGGGATTGAACTACTAGAACATTCATGGTTGGTAAGAAATAGTCCTCTGGAAGTTTATATTTCAAGGGGCTTGATATTCAGATAAAAGTATAATAATTAAGCAAGTGTGAGGTCCTGAGTTCAATTCCCAGTATCAAATAATAGTAATAATAATAATAATTAAGCTCAAAGCTTCCACTGCAATGTTGATGTCACTGATCTTCTCTCTTGGGTGTTCAACATGAGAGATTTGGGGACCAAAACTAGAAAGATAGATGGGCTAAGAGGATAGTAAATATTTTGGCCCTGCCCTCCTGGGTCAATGATGACCCAGGACATGAGGGAATCTTTTGTGTGACATCCTACAACTCTGGTGTATCACCCAGCCTGAATTCAGGGAGACTGGTGGACCACAGAAGAGAAAATCAGTAGTGTATAGTGTGCCTGAGGAGAGTCACAAGAGAGAAAAAGTCTCCCATGCTTTCACAGAAAGCAACTTGGTCAAGCAAAGGCCGTCACCCATCCTGATGGCTGACATTGACAGAAGAACTGAGAGGCACTATACATCGTTCCAAGATAAATCCTGAGGTGACTTAACAGACCTTGATAGATAATAGGTTAATTTTGACTAATACAGGTCTCACTTTAACTTGGTCTTAAACATCCAGCAGAAAAGTATAATGAAAAGATGTATAAAACAATGCCATAATAATAAGCTATATATAAAAAGGGACTCCAATCACTAACCCCTACTAAGAATTTCCAACACCAGTAACTGACCACTGTTAAATATCATTAAGAAAAAGCTACAATAAGATCTATAAAAGCTCAGTAAAAATCCTTTAACTCTCTACCTAAAATCAGCTAAAACTAGAGAGACTTACAACAAAGTATCAGACTCCATCAGGAGAGAGATCTAAGAGACAGTGGGTTACAATTACTATTCCAGTCCCATAAAAAGTTTCTATACGTGGCACTTTCCCAAACTCACTTTTCCATTCTAGTGCTCTTGCTTTGACTATACAAGCTTTAATTTCTCCAAAACTTAGTTTATTGTTGCTAGAGGCTATCAAACTTCAAGTGATCATACAGATAAAACCAACAACAAATATGATAGATTCCTTTTTCCCTGGGATCCACCAGATAAAGCTTATTAAGAGAGTTCATAATTGCTAAACCATATCTAAGGCCCATTAGATTAGTTCTCTGGAGGGGGTCCCTGACTGTGGTCTCCCCTTACATCGACCCTTTTCAGTTTGAAGCAGTTAAGATGAAAACTATGCCCAGTCTTCCCTAAACACAAGGAGAGCTCTTCAGAGAAGAAATATTATAGACAACTAAGTAAGTTACAAATATTACAGGCAGTTAGATGGGGGTGATCCTTTAACATAGACAATTATGGCCAAAGACACATTCACTAAAGGCAAGGCATTAAAAAAAAAAAAAGAGCACATCAATCTATTAAAAATCAATGAAAAGGGGGAGTATGGTTACCGCCACAAACATAATTAGACCTTGATACTTTAAAAACAAATTTTTCACCAGCTAACAAAAAAGAAACATTCTATAAGAGCTTCATTGGCAAAAAGATACCCAAACAGGAAAGTAGGATGGCCCAAAACAATTAATAACACAGGGACAAGGGTAAACTTGTGTATTTATAGGTCTTGAAACATCATTGTAGACGCCATCCTGAAATGTGTGGCCATAGAGAGATCTCCAAACCTACGGTAAAGGCTGCTTCAACTAGATCCACCTTGTATTCCACACTGAATTGCTTATATTAAGACATGCTTGTGTCTTTTATTTCTGTTCTTAGTCTGCTACAGAGGACACCAATGCCTAGACCTGTCCAATCCCATCATAATGTTTCAAATGCTGCAATTACAAAAACAAAAAGGGGGAGGTGTCAGAGACCATACTATGTAAGGGTTAAATTGTGGACCATGAAGGGACTTCTGGCTGTGTTGGAAAAGTTCATATTTACAGTGCTCTGAAGTCAAGATAACACCACAGCTGAGGCAGCTGAGGACATGGGCTGCTGACACTCCACATCAAGAGCAATAAAGCTGCTAACTTTCGAGATCAAACAATTCTCTTAATTTGCAAAATTTACTGCTTGGAAAAAGTCTTTGAAGTAACATTCCAAGTTCCTGCTCAGTTACTACCTTGCCTCAGTATCCCCTTCCTTTATTTGAAAACTAAATACATATGGATTGTCTGATGGAACTCTTTGTCTTTACTCCCAGAGTTTTGATCTTTTTGGGGCCCCTAAAACCATATTACTTGTCTCTTTATTTAAGCCATTTGCCATATACTTGTTTAGGAGGTTGTGAGAATGATCAGTCCAAAATAGAAGGCTGAGTCAGGAAGATTGCTGGAGTACCATGACAGCCTGGGCTCTATAGTGACATGAGACCCTGCCTCTAAAAAAAACAGAACAAAACAAACAAACAACAAAAAAAGTAAAAGTAAAGTTGTCTTTAGGAGAAGGACCTATTTTGGAATAAAAAAGAATCAGTTATGTGGAAGGTATCTGAGGAAAAGCTGAGGTAACAGCATTCAAGTTGCTATGGCAGACAGAAACAACAAAACAATATCCAGGACTTAGAAGGAGATTTATTTAATGTCACATGGGTACTGACTAGGAATCAATTGTTCCTCAAAATGTCAGGCCTCAAAGGCCTAGGGAGGGAGGTTTTTAACGAGTTACAGAGAGATGGGGTCCGAGGTAGAGTACTTGGCAGTCCTTGACTGGTTCTTACAATATGCATCACAGTGACCTGCCGTTTCTAAGAGACAGAAGCAACTGGAACTATCAACAAGCAACTTAAGTATACTGGCTGGGGGGAGCACTTTCTGCTATATTTTCCCCCTTTTATTTTCCCCAGAAAATCTTTGCTGGGCATGTTACATCTGCTCTTCTGAGACAAGCCCCAACTAGTAGCAATAACACTGGGAAAGTCAGTAGTCCAATGTTGGGCCCTATCCAAGGTTCCCAAGACTGAATATTTTCACCAGGAGTTTATGGTTTGTTTCCTTTATTATAGTGTCTCTCCCTAACTTGCTTGCCTGTTGTGTAACATTTCTCTGGCAAGGTAGTGAGGGAGTTAATCAGATCTAGGAGTGTCCAATGTACCTTGGACACTCATCAAATCTTGGTCGTGTTTGACTGTTATATTCTCTTGAGGCAATCATCCATAGAGTAAAGGCAAAAACCACAGTTAGCAAAGGGTGGGGTAAGCACCCTCATAGGCACAAAGGGGAATAATGCATTGAGGTATAGCACAATCCTGTGAACAGTGTCCTCAGGCTTTAGTTGTGCATGGACTGGGGTCAGCATCTGGGGTGACCAGGGCAGGGCTTTGAGTGTGTTATCTCTTCAGAGAAGCTGTCTGATTTAGGTAAATTCTTCAGAACTCTGGAATTGTGGATCTAAAGCTAGATTTCTGAAACTTGTAAAGTAGTTAAATGCACCTGGGTTATGTGTGTGCAGGAGTGCCTAAAGGTATAGCTGGTCTTTTAGCTACACTTTTATGGAGCTAGTTACAAGCTATATCAATAGCATTATGTTGAAGAAGCCAGTCCCACCTGGGCTGATGGCCGCGGGAGGAAAGCCAGACCCAAATCTTTTCCCATGAGTCAGCGCCATTCGTGGACTGCAGGGGAAGAGAACAAGGCCTCACCAAGAAGCAAGCCCTCCCTGCAAACCAGTGACATGCGTGGGCTGCTGCCAACAGGGAGACAGCCAGACCCCAGCCCCTTCTGGTGTGCAGGCTGGCAAACAAGAAGAACCAATCCCCGCCCCCTCCCTGCTCCCTGTAAGTGACTGGCTGATCCAGAGAAACACAGGCTGTGATGATAGCTATTAAGGTGAAATGCAATTTGATGCTTGTGGTGTTCTGGTGTTTCACTAACCTTGTGGTTGTACGGCCAGTGGTCTGATCATTTGTTCAGAGGATAGCAGTACGCAGTGGGGCATCTGGGGGGATCGCCTTCTGAGAGTGGTAGCTATTGATTCCCTATTGTTTTGTTTTGAAGTCCTATATCATTTTCATTGTTTTGTTGGGTTGGACTTTGTTCTCTTTTGTTTTATGTTAAATCCAATGGCAGGAGCAGCTATTTCAAAGATAACAAGATATATTATGGTAGTCATTTTGGATTTACTATTGTTTTGTTTTGAAGTCTTTCATTGCATTCATTGTTTTGTTTTTATTGTTTCTATTCTATTCTGGTTCTGTTTGATTTTTACTATGTCTGACGGTATCTGCAGCTATTTTGAAGACAACAAAAGGCATTATGGTAACTATTGTTGATTTTGTAATATTTTCAAGTCCTGTATCACTTACACTGGTTTGATTTGCTTTATCCTGTTTTATTTTCCTTAGTTTTATCCTCTTTAAAATAAAATAAAAAACAGCACTGTTTTATTTCTTCAATGTTTTTAGTTTTGTGGCCTGTGTGTTGCATAGTTCTGCCAGTTTTGAGTTAATCTCTGTTATAAAGGCAAGCCCGCTGTTGCTGCCAATAGTCAAGGGTAGGCCATATCTAAGGATGGTTTTTCACAGCAGAACCCTACAAACTTTTGTTGCCCTCTCAGCTTGGCTAGGAAATGTTTGGGCCAGCCTGAGTAGGTGCATGTAAGCACTAACAGATATCTGAGGGTAGAGGTTGGGGTCAGTGACACAGACACTTAAGCCTGAGCTGGCTACAGGGCTACAGGTGCCAGCACCACAGCTTGAACTTGCAGAACAAATGGTGGGGGCAGGTCAGACTCTGATCTTCCAGGAGTACCAGGTAAAGATTTTCTGGCTAGGGTGGATGTTTCAGTCAACTGGTATCTTTGGTGGCAGGTTTCCAAATAGCAGGAAGCAGTAGCAGGACAGCTTTAGCCAAAATAACTCTGTCCAAGATGAGCACAGCTTATCTAGCCTGTTGGACTCCATTCCTAACAGAGCTACTTCCATCCATAAACTGTGCTCAGCATTTGTTAGGGGAGTTATTTTTCAGTCATGGTCTGGTGGGCCCAGCTTGGAGGACAGATACATGGCAGGATTAAGTGGTCTGCAGTTATTTAGGAGGTCTAGTATTACATGTGCACCTGGACAGTTAGGTCTTGGCCTAAAGTGAGCTTGTCAGCTTTCTTGATCAGGGCAATGGCTATTACAGCATGGAGTCAAAGTGCAGAGGCAGCCCTTAGTGACTAGAGCCCAGTATTTGTACAACTAGGCCACTGGGGTGCTCCCAGGGGCTGACAGTCTGATTAAGTATCATTGTTTTTATGAACTCAAGAATCCAGATTTTATTGAAGCCAGCAACACCAAGAAATTTGTGGAATTTTTTTTTTCTTATGAACAGTTTCTGCCAGATATTGCAGCAGAACTTTTGTGCCTTTTCAGCAGGCAGCTTGGAGACCAAAGTGCATTAACTTTGGCAATAATCAGAAGCGCAGTGACGTTTTATGTGGGAAACTAGCGAGGTCAGCTGTGAGGGCTTCTCCAAAGAGGACAAGTTATTTTAACTTTGGGAGGTTGAGTGTATGATAGTTGACTTTTGAGTCCAGAACTAGGTCTTTCCATTTGAATAGGAAAAGGGGCTGGCTGACAGGAGCCAATCGAAGGCAGAAGAAGGCATTCTTTAGGTCCAGGCAAGTATACCAGCAGGCTGTGGGTAGCAGAAGACTGAGGCAACATATACAGAGGGCAACTGCAGCAGTATTGGCAGTTCAGAGATCTTGAACTGGCTTTATAGGCAGGAGAGGTGTATTTTAGGAGATTGGCAGTCTATAAACATTTTAAAGTTTTAAAGCCTCTTTTTTTTTTTCCTTGGGGGGACCATGACAAAATTGGAAGGGACAGGGAAACATGCCCAGGGTGAAATCTCTTGCTATGGCCTCCCCCAAAATAGTGGGAGAGTTCTCAAATTCTTGTGGCAATTGAGTAATAGTTCAAAAAGGGTGTTTGGGTTCAGAACCACAGAACACAATGTGATGGCTGCATTGCTGACAGCATGGAGATCTTGCCCAAGTTGATTAACAGTCTATAAGGGTGATGTTTAGCTGGATGCCTGTTTGTGCTTCCCATGACATTTGACAGCGACAGGGCTTGCGTTGAGATGGCATGGTTGATGGTGAGGCTGAGGCAAGTCTTTGGCCCACACCTCTAGGAGGAGAGTTTTTAGAACTTCAGGATTGCTGTTACCTGTCTCAGGCTGATACAGGCATCATCTGCCTGTCAAGGAACAGTCAAAGTTGAAAGTGCAGATTTAAACAAGAGGGAGGCTGACTGGCTTGATGCAAAGGAGATAGTCACTTCTAACTTCAAGAGGAGGTCTCTTCTCAGAAGCAGTATGAGGATTCGCTTATACAGGAATTCATATTTGGAGAGATGTCCTCCCAGGCTGCAAGTTTGTGCCAGCATAAGGGGTGACAGGCAAGTCCCAGGTGCCCTGGTGATAACTTTTCAACAGCGGGGACTTTTGAAGGCAGAAGGTTCTGTTCCATTGGCTACCAGGAAAACTACACATTTGCCCCCAACTTTTGCAATGACCACAGGCTCTCAGGGGCCCAATTTGATACAGCCTGGGTTGTCCTATCCATCCAGACCCAACAGGGTGAGCAGAAGTTTAGGTTGACATGGGCCTGGACAGTCAGGTTTCTTTGTGTCTTGCAGATGGAGAAGGCATTTATTTTTTGTGTCCATGGCCCTTACAACTTGTAGCTAGAGAGTATGGTCATCTATCAGATTGGATTTTCTTACAAACATCAGGTGATGTTCTTTTATCAGGTTTCTGGGTAACAGGAGTGGTGCTTTTCCCCCACTTTTTTGATGTCTCTGAAGAGCGCTTGACTGGGTTGCTTTGTTTAAAGGCCATGGCAACTCATTCATCAGGGCTGACAGTCCAATTTTTCCTCAGTCTGAATGTGGAACTCAGAAGGAATTGCTCACAGTCATCTCAGGTGGGCATTAGATGACACCATCTGACCAGGATAGGAAGCAGAAGGCTCCAGAGGGAGGGCCTCTGTGGCTGAATGCAGGCAATGGTAGATGGAAGAAGTTCAGTTGGCTGAAAGTAGATGAGTCAGGAGTGGGAAGTAAAACTATAGGTGTTGGCAGCAATGGCAGTGGTCAACAAGGGTGCCAAGGCAGAATTCTCAGAAAGAATGGGCTTTTTTTTTTCCTTGAGATGCAGGGATGGTTTGGTATTATTTTAACTCTGTAAAAGCCCCTTTTCCTGCAGTTAGGGACTGTGGGTTTTAACTAGTTTCCATCTCTGACTTCCTACATATATGTTGTATACCCTTGAGCAATGGCACAACAAAGGGGGGTACCCCTCAGAGAGACAGACCACTCAGATGCCCGCCTGACTGCATCCCTTATTGGAACATATGCATGATTTAACTAAGGAGGGTACGAGGCCTCTGTTATGTCACATGTCAATCACCATGGAATCACAGATGAGGGCCCAATCAGCCACTGCAACCAGTGCTTCCCAGTCTAGGTGCACAAATGGCACAGCCTATGGCTTATGCTGTCCCATCCCCTCACTCACATATTCATCCAGCAGGCACTCATTCTAACCCTCTTCCCTTGAGGGTAGTCCAAATGAGGGCTGATCAAATTCCCCTCCTGCTCCAGCTGAGCAGGACTGACAGACTAACTAGTGTACACCAAGGGGTCTTACTGGAATCAGGCAGGCAGGCAGACAGATTGCATCTTCCTCCCTTTGGGGTCCGATGTGAGATGCTCGAGCAGGGAGCCAGGAATCCTCCTTTACACCTCCAAAGGGACTCGAGAAATCTTGAGGGCATGCCTTCCTGCTGGGACCTGGAGAGGTCCTTGCTCCATCCATGAGGGCCACAACTGGTGACCAAAGAGGTCAGCACAGTTGGTCTTCCTAGCCAATGCACCAGATGCAATGGCAAACAGAAACATCAAAATGACACCCAGGATTTGGAGGCAGATTTATTTAATGTTGCATGGGTACTGACTAGGAATCAATTGTTCCTCAAAATGTCAGGCCTTGAAGGCCCAGGGAGAGAAGTTTTTATAGAGTTGCAAGGGGTGGGGTACAGAGGTAGAATACTTAGCTGTCTTTATTGGTTCTTACAATATGTATCATAGTGACCTGCTATGCATCACAGTGACCAGCCGTTTCTAACAGATAGAAGCAACCTGAACTGCAACAGGAACTGGCACCCAGGCAACTGAAGAATACTGGCCAGGGTGTGGGGCGTTTTCTACTATAAAGTGAGGATTTACCTAGCCAGAAACAGTGCAAGAAAGGTAACACTGTTTATAAGGAAGAATGCTAAAGCACTGTGAGAAACAAATTACCCAGTGTGCCCCTCCAGAGAAACCTAGACTTTGAATCCAAGGAAACTTTAACTCTATTTGAAAAAGAAGCAAAATGGTAGCATTTTAGATCTTCATCTAAAAATTACAAGGGATAGTCAGCTCCTACTGATTGAAGTAAGAGTTCAAAAACAAAATGTTTCTTATCTCTTATAGATGTTCATTCCATGTTACAAGAACCGTTTCCTCATTCGAGTGGGTACAAGGGAGTGCCTTGAAAGTTCTTTCACTTTTGTTCAGTACAACTAAATCCTAGCTATCACCTTTCAAAAAACAGTTTGTTTTATGATTTACATGGAACTGCCTGAGATTCCACAGTCTTTATCATGGAGCAAGACAAAATGGAAAATACAGAAATATGAAAGGGAGACAAAAAATAAGTATGGGGATATGTGTAAGCATAATGTTACATGCCTGTAGTCCCAACTACTAAGGTTCCTAAGGCAGGAGAATTGCAAATTTGAGCCCAGACAGCAATTTTTGAGTGAGATCCTATTTCAAAATAAAATGTAAAAAAAGAGCTGAGGATGTAAATCAGTACTTCCTGGGTTCAATTCTCTATTATCAACAAAAACACCAAACCAAATCAAAAAACATTTTAGTACAGAGTATGGTTAGCGATCAATGTATTTTTGCTAACTGCATTAGTATGCTTAGGTTTTAAGTAGAACAAGTTCATCAACACTATACCACAGTACCCAGGAAACAAAGGAACTAACATTATTAAATAGCAAGCCCTATAGTGGGTAGGCCTCTATATAGTTTTATTTCATCAATTTTTCCCATTTTATAGGTAAACAAACATGCTTAAGAGAGGTCAGATAATGGGAAAATTATAAACTCAGTTCTATTTAACTCTAAAAGCCCTGGTTTCTTCTACAAAATGATACTGCCACACAATATATGACATTATATGAGAAGTTACCTAACCAACAAACAAATAAAATATATTTTCAGTATTCATTACATACAGGTATTTCCCAGGAATGGTATAACAAAGGACCACCGAGTTCTAAAGGGTGGTCTGAAATCAAGATACAATTAGAGCCTTTTCTTTAGCTGCTTCCCTTGTTGCTGGGACAAAATACATGACACCACAATTTAAGACAGGAGAGGAGAATTGTGCCTCACATTTCAATTCATAGTCTGTTAGCTCCAATGCAAGACATCACGCAGAGGGTCATGGTGGACAGGAAACAGAGAGAGTGAAGAGAGGAGCAAGGAAAGGAGATATACCCTTCAGGTCATCTCCCTAGTAACCTGACTTTCCAAGCAGACCCTACCTCCTAAAAGCAAGCCAGCTATACCATCCTCATAATCCAAGACAAGGTTAACACATAAAAAGCTATTAGCAAAAACAATACAACAAATTAGTGTGGAAGAAATGTAAATTATGTATCAATAAGGAAAAGGATAAGTTGAAGTGAGAGGATCTAAAGTCTCACCCAACACTGGGCAACTTAGTAAGATCTTATCTGAAAATAAAAAAAAAATTAAAAAAAAAAAAAAGAGTTGAGGATAGCCAGTGAGAGTCAGCGCCACCAAGGAGGAGTACCACCGCCACTGCAAAGAGTTTGGCTTCAATCCTGATGAGGCCCACAATATCGTCATAGAGTATGTGGGTGGGGTGTTAGAAGGTGAGGATTACAATCAGAACATCAACCAGTGGACTGCAAGCATAGTGGGACAATCGCTCACACATTTGGTTAAGCTGGGGAAAGCTTACAAATACATTGTGACCTGTGCAGTGGCCCAGTGGAGTGCATATGGCTTTTACACAGCCAGCTCTTGTTTTTGGGACACCACTTCTGATGGCACCTGTACTGTAAATGGGAGAACCGAACCATGAACTGCACTGTCAATGTTTTCGCCATTGCAGTAGTCCTGTGACCCTCTAAAAATATTGGGATAAAACCATTAACTTAAGAATTTGTGTGTATCCTTTCCAAAAAGAGCAATATTACTTATTGCTATGTTAGATGACGAGTGTGCAATATGCTTCAAAGCTATCAACTAAACCTATTATAAGCAAGTAATCTCACAGTATATTAACAGATTATCTCACATTCTATGCGACACCATTAAAATAGGAAAAATTGAATATTAGCAAAAAATAAATGGAGAAATATGGCATGACATAAAATATAATCTTATATTTGCACCAGCTTTTCACTAACCTTATTATGTACCGAAGGAGATGCGAAAATCCATTCAGAAAACATTATCTTTCAGCTAGAGAACTTACCAGGGATAAATACGTGACCAAAAAAGCTACCAGGAAAAATGGGGAGAAATGATAAGAATTAGCTAACACCTCTTAGTTTTTTTTTTGTTTTGTTTTATTTCTTCCCCTTACTTAGTTGTGTACAATATTTAGTGATAAGTAACTCTGTTCTTTTTTCTATAACTAATGTTATGGTAGGAACTATGATTAACTTGTTCACTTTTTCTGAGGACTGATAAATGCATTTTTTAAAAAAATTCAATTTCTCAGATTTATACTTGAGTTTGAATTAAATCTGATAACCTGAAAATCCTGGTTAAGCAAAATTAGTTATACCACATGATGAACAGTACGTAATTCAGAGAACTGCCTTGCAGTCCACTTATCCATGTGAAACAAACATTGAATGCCTGTGTGAACATATTTCTCTGTTAGGCATTACAGTTACCAATGTGTTGTTCAAATACAAGTTCCTTTTGGCGTTGTTCAGTTGGAAAACTAGCATTTTCGTTTGGGGAAGAAAAAAAGAGATTATTTATAAGAGAGGAGAAGAGTCTGGCTGTCCACATAGGAGTCAGCAAAATGAAAAACACTGGTGACAGAATTATAAACATAATCTTAAGAGTTGTACCTAGCAAGTTAAAAAAATGCATTAAATATGCAACTTTTAGTTAAAGGCCTTATTTGTACTCTTAACTATATAAGTAGTAAATTTTACCATTGTTTTAGTTATAACCATTTGTAAATAATTTTAAAAACTTAGGGGGGCTATAAATTGAATAGAGTAAATTCTAAAATACAAGTATACAATCATTAGCAAATTATCTAATATCTCAGGGTAACAACTATTTTTAAATTTATTAAGAAAATAAAAGATAAAGATTAGGGTATACAGCCGGCCACCAAATATGAAGTCAATCTGGTGTTTAACCTTGAAAACAAAATCAATCTTGCATATTACCATTAACAGTACAGTGGAGACTGGAATTGTGACTCAATTTTTTTTTTTTTTTTGAGGCAGGGTCTCACTATGTAGCCCAGCCTGGCCTTGAACCCATGGCAATCTGCCTGCCTCGGACTCCTGAGTCATTCAAGTTTTGAACAAAATAAAAGTGTAGTTTTCGTCTTGAGAATATTAAGGCAGTATTCCTGTAGAAGTGCTATGTGTGTGCTTGTAACGATAATTGTTCAACATTTAAGAAAAAGATTAAGAAAATAAAAGGATACAGTTTAATACAATGATCTGTGTTTTGGACACATCAAAAATTTTCAGCCATTACCTTTATGTTACCTTATGCTGCTGGCTTTTGTGCCCCTGGAGATTATAATAAGTGACCAAAATATCTGTGCAATTAAGACCGATCTTTCATTGTTGTTGAAGCCTGGTTTCGAAAAATCAAACCATACCTGGTAAACGTGAGGTCATGAGTTCTATCCCTACCCTCAAAAATAAATAAATAAATAATACCAAAAAATAAATAAAAAATAAATCAAATTATACCTTGTGAGCTTGCTCTCTGCTCTGTTTCTAGTTACAACATAAGATTATACTTTCTGTGCTAAAAAAAATAAAAGGAGTTGAGGATAATACTGCTTAGTGCAAAGGCCTTGGGTTCAATCCCCAGTCTACCCCTCCACACACACACAAGGAAAAGCATATTACGGATCAGAGGTTCTAGAGGCTTCCAAGTATATTTATATTGCTCAGAAGTTGGATAATGCAAGGTAAGGTGGTGCATGCCTGTAATCCCATCACTCAGGAGGATGAGGCAAGAGGACTGCTGCCAGTTCAAGGCCAGCCTAGGCTACATAATGAGCTCAAGGCCAGCCCGAACTACACAGCAAGACCTAGTCTCAAAAAACAAAACAAGTTTGATACAAGATTAGTAGGCTAGATACACAAATAGCAAAAGCACAAAAACTGGCAACTACCACGATAGAGAAAGGCATTAGGCAGATAAAAACAAGAACCTTCCAGGAACAACGTGAGTAAGGAGTAGTGAAAGACAAACATAGTAGGAACTACTTTATATAATAAAGATTACACAGCAGAATTCTGACTAGAACTAGTCAGTAACTCAACCACATTGCCCATATAAGGCTTTCAAATGCTATTTTAATTTTTTGGTGCTGGGAAACTGAACCTAGGGCTTTGCACATGCTCTATCAGCAAGTCACATCCCTAAGCCTTTATTAAGGGCTTTATCTTTTTCTGTTTTGGGGGGTTGAGGGGTGTGCTAGGGATGGAACTCAGAGCTTTACACATGCTAGGCAAGCACTCTACCACTGGGATACATCTACAGCTTCTGATAACAGCTACTCTGAAGATCAGGTTTACTTAACAGTGACCACACATTTAGTTAAAGAAAAGCCCATTCTATACTTTTCTAATGTAAATTTGTACTTTAGCATATGGTAGCCAGCTGTGCATCTCAGTAGTTGCACCTGGGGGATACAGGAACCAATCTTTGTGTTTATCCACTTGGTATGACAAACAGCAAGCATGTGTGCAAAAGTGTCAAACTGGAATTTTTACCCACATTTATGCTCTGGCTAACAGGTTTTGTATATGTTTGCCTGAGCATTATCAGGGGGTAAAATACACCTGCACCATTATTCTGCTATGTAAACATGTACTTTACTATAATGAAATGTGAGTTTATTTTGAATTTTCTAGAAGTAGCCCAATTAAATACAATGGTACATGAAAAACCAGATTTTCAAGTTTTAGAGGTCAAAAGCAAATCATCAGGCCACTTATACATTGAAGATGAAGATAATGACTTTGACATGACCATGTGAACCAAAGCTCCTGTGACAATGAAACAGACTGAGAATTGACCAATGCAGATAGGAAATGCAGACCTTGATTCAGATGATGAAGGAAACAGCAATGTGAGTACATATTTGACTAATTGAAATGGTACAAAACGGTCACATAACCAAATGGAATGATCCAAAATTAGAACTAGGTCTGAAAATAAAGTAAGGATTTTGGCAGGGGTGAAATCTATTGGATGAAATCCCAGCACTCCCATTCAATGTTGGAAACTGCTTGCAATAGAGAAAATGCTACAAGATACTGTGAAATACACAAATGCTGAAATACAAAACATTCTATATGTACCAACAGACCTACTAAAATGTATTTATTATGACACCTCGCTAGCTAAATTGAAAGCATTCACAGGCATGCTGTACTCAGCAGGGCTTTCTCAACATCATCATAGGAATGTAAAAGACTTATGGGAAAGCAATGGGTGTGGGCTTGAGGTTTGCAGAATAACAATGACACTGAGAACAACTGGTTTACTTCAGAGGTCTCTTGACAAAACCACCTGCTAAGAAAGAAAAAGAAGAAAAAGAACTGATAATCGGCTGCTATTGCTCATTTTTGGAGAGATCTGTGGGTAATTGTCAAGCAATTTATATACCATTTGAATACATGACTACTGATGAACATCTTGTAGCATTTTATGGTCCCTGTGCCATCAGGCAGTATAGCCCCAAAAAACCTTCAAACTATAGTACAAAAATTATGCTCTTGTAGATGCAAAGACTTATGCTTTCAATTTAGAAATGTACCCTGGAACTCAACCATCACCTCCTTATTTGTATAGTAATAAACCAAATGATGTCGTTAACAGACATTGCTCCCATCTCCCAAACTAATTGGAATGTGACATTTGACAATTGGTTTACCAGTTTCCAATTCTTGTGACGTTTGCTAACATAGCACAAGTGAACCAGTCCAGGAACTGTACACAGGAACAAAACAGAAATTCCAAATGAAATATTGCAATTTCAGAACAGAGAAGTGTAGTACAATCCTTGGATTTCAGAAAGATTTACATTGGTCTCATATATGGCAAAGAAAAACTGGTATTGCTGATGTCACACTGCACCATGATGGAAATATTGATAGGGGAACCTCGACAAAATGGAAGCCTGAGATAGAAACTTTCTACAACAAAACCAAAGGTGCAGTAGATGTTGATGAGTTACGCAGCAACTTGAAACACAAAACACTGGCCAATGGTTGTGTTTGATCTTAAACATGTGTGACATAAATAATTTGACAGTTTACGAAGAAGATAAGTATAAAACATCACAGAGAAATTTTCTGAGAAGTTTGGGACTGGACCTCATAAGACATCATTTACAGCACAAGAAAAAAAAATACAGAATGTTTCTGCCCAGGCTGCTAAGAAAAAAAAAAAAAAGGAGCACACTGGTGAGCTGACAAGTGAACAAGCAGCACAGCATCACAAAGACCTACTATGACAGTAGGAAAACCAGAAAGATGTCAACTGTGCCCTATGGGAAAGAACAAGAAAACAAAACATATGTGTTATCAGCGTAGGTGATACCTGGTATATGGAAATGCAGTTGTCATGTGTGAAGACAGTTGTAGGTGTGACATCTGAAGCAAAGATTATTTCTATGGTGGACTTTTGTTAGTATTTACATTGTAGTTCACATAGATTTCTATTTTTGACATTATCTTTTAGGTTTTGTAAGCAAATACACAGCTATTGTGAAAATGTTCATGTCTATTTTAAGCATTCATTACATATTTGATCTTGTATTTTATTGACTATCTCATTTTTTAGCTACATGCACATTGTACCAGATAGTAAAAACTCTTGACAAAACAGGAAGACAAAAGGTGACGAGAATGGCCTGCTACACACAAAAAGAAAGATAAACACATGTGCTGTCAGTGTAAGTGAGATGTGTGCACGGAGCATACAGTTGTTGTGTGAAGAATGCCTTGGGTACAACAAGCATTCAAAGCACAGATTATTTTTGTTGTAGAGTTCTACTGGTATTTTCATTGTAGTTTATATAGAATTTGATTTGATTTGATTTTTTTGAGACAGGGTCTCACTGTAGTTCAGGCTGGCCTTAAACTCACTATGTGGCCCAGGCTAGCCTCAAACTTACAGTGATCCTCCTGCCTTAGCCTCCCAAGTGCTGGGATCACAGGTACATGCCACCATTCCTGGCTTTTCTGATTTTGTTTTCTGAAAATGTTGATGTTTATTCTAAACCCACAACACATATTAAGGAATTAATACTTTGTTTTATTGCTATTTTGTATTCCTGTTAACTACACATTATATCATTTGATAAGTACCTCTTGAAAAAACAATAAGACCAGTGATACATCAAGTATGTCCTATAAAAAGGTCAGGAAAGCAAAACATGCGCTGTTAGTGTGATATGTGTGTCTGAAACATGCTGTTGTCATGCGTGCAGACTGCCTTAAGTGTGATAATTGAAGTAAAGATTTTTTTGTAGAATTCTCTTGGTATCTTCATTGTAGTTTATACAGGAATTTGTTGTTCTTCTTTAGACTTTGTACACCAAAAAGCAGTCAATGTTGAAAATTTTGATGCTTTTTATAAACACTCAATAAATATTAAAAATTCATACTTTATTTTTTAAAAATTTTTCCTGTTAAGTATTCATTGTTCAATAAAATTTATAAGTTAAAATTAGTAACTCATCAGTAGAAATATTCTAAAGAATAAATGTGGGTATTATATACCCATAATAATGTGCCTTTATGACAAAATTGGCATGATGCCCTGAGGGCTATGGGAAGAACTGTCTGAAATAAATAGAAACTGAGGCAGTCACTCAATATGACATGCTGAAGGAATCAAAAGCTAGTACTAAAATATCTAACCTCAGTCTTATTAATGGTTGCATGATCATTTATAGGGGCCAAGAAGGCAGGAAAGAGAGTTTGGAGTATCAGTTTTGTATGGTTTATAAATAATTCAAAGTAGCAATTTACCTTGGTTACTTTTCTCTCCTTGTTGAGACAAGATACCTGATGCCCAAAGTGAAGGAAGGAGTGGTTTATGTCTTACACTTTTGGAGGTTTCAGTCTATATTTAGCTGGTTCCAAGGCAGGATGCATGGCTGAGGGAACAGCTGTTCATGGTGGCTGCAAGCAAGAAGAGGGAACTGCACAAAAGAGGGAAAAACATGTCTCCTTTCTGACCTTACACTGTATGTCAGCTCCACCCCTGGGTGGGTGCAGGACTCACACCACCAATCTCAGCACTAGACAATGAGTCAATCACAAACACTAGATTCAGCCGCTTCCATGACTACATGAGGCTTGGGGAGCCTAGATACAAACCATAACACAATTAAATTATAGCCAGAACTTGGTCAGATTATAGCTGGCAAGGCAGAGGCACAGGTATGATTTATCAAGAGAAGTATATTAGAAGAATTGTAGAAGGCTGATCCTCAAATTATAAAGGAACAGGTAGCCTCCTGGGAGTCAACTATAACAACTATGATAGGCATCAACTAAGCCTAACTGAAAATGACCAGGAAATGAAGAAGAAATAAAAAGACATCTAGGAGAGCAAAGAGTGATGCAGGTGCTGTAGACAGACCTGGATCTCTAGGAGAAGCAGGAAAGAAATAAGGAAGGAGCTGTAGAATAACAGTTAACATAGCACTTATTATATCTTTTGGGAGTTTTTTAGTAGGTAGCAGTCATTTTGAAGAATCTTAATGAATGCACTTAACTTCACGAGAATGAGAAAGTTTTTTTTTTTTTAAGGTTATTGCTATTATCTTCATTAGACAGACAAGGTAACTGAGGTATGGAGAACAAAGTTATACATATATTAAATAGCAGAGTCAAGATTCAAATTTGCAGTGAATATCTACTATGTTCCAGGGTTTTATGGATACATATCTGGTTTGGATACATATTTGATGAAGGTTATTTCTTGGAAAAAATGTAATATGCTTCTCATTCTCCTTTTTGGTATTTAACCTTTTCAGTGTTCAAATAAAAGTATAAACTCAAGGAAGATTATGGTAGTTAAAGGAAAAAGGAGTCATTCACTGTTCAGCTTTCAATCACAGAAGTGAATTTTTTTTTTTTTTTGGTACTGGAGATTGAACTCATTACCTCGTGCTTACCAGGAAAGCACTTAAGCCACTGAGCTAAATCCCCAGCCCACAGAAGTGAATTTTATATGTGTATGTTTGTAATAGGACAAATTGGAAAACCAAGCCAGAGCTTTGAGCACATTAGGCAAGCACTCTGTCACTGCATTGCACCTCCAGCCCAGAAGACAGCTTGTTCTACATTCTAACAGCTCTTGATTTAACCCATGGGGACCACACAGCAGGAATCCAAGTAGAGCCAGGCATGGTGATGTACACTTGTAATCCCAACACTTGGGAGGCTGAGGTGGAAGGATCGTTATGATTTAGAGGCCAGCCTAAGCTACATAGTGAATTCAGGCCAGTCTGAACTACGAAGAGAGACTGTCACAAAAAAACAATCAAAGATAGAATAAGAGAAATGCACTGTATACTTAGGGAAGGCTATGAATGTATGCACAGCAAATGAAGGTGTGCGGAGAGAAAGAAAGGTGAGGAGGGTGATACCGGGGTGGGAGCAGGAGTGAGAACAAACAGAGAGAGATTCCCTCACTAGTTACAGGCTGAATTGTATTCTGCACAATTCATAAATTCAGGTCCCAACTCATGAACTAAAAATGTAATCTTATTTGGAGATAAGATCTTTAAAGAAGTGATTAAGTTAAAACAGGACCATTAGGGGCCCTAAACCAGTATGACTGATACCTAATGAAGTGAAGAGTCACCAGGGATGCAAAAACACAGAGGGAGGGAACACCATGTGAGGATAATGCAGCAAGAAGGCAAGCCAAGGAATCAGGCTTCTGAAGAAACCAACCTTGCCAGCACACAGACCTGTGAGAAAACAAAGTTTAAGCCACGTAGACTGGTCTTTTGTTATGACAGCCCTAGAGAACTAATACACTTCTCTAGGCTGAAATCCTTAACAGGGAAGGCAAATAATAAGGTAAATTTGGGGGAATCCACAGAAATAGATTGTTTCTCACTTTTCTGGCCTTTGATAGAAAAAATTTCAAGTTTCCTATTCTGTATTTAATAATCTAGGTAACAAATTGATAAAAGCAGGATGACATAATAAATTAGAAGGCACAAATACCACTTTTCTGATGTCTGTGGAGCAGGGATTTCAAGATTTCTAAATTGCCCAGACAGCATCAATGAGCATATCTTAGCATCCAAATCTTGGCTTCTAATTCCTTTCTCCAATAAAAGGAATTATAGCTCCTTGGAGAAACATATGACTCTAGTACTGAAGCAAAACATATAAAAGATGAGCCTGCAACATCTTACAGTGCCAAAAAGGAATGAGTATGTCACAGTAAAATTAGGTATGGGCTATGTGAAAATTCTCTGTACTTTTTGGCTTATAAAAGTAAAAAATGGAGAGAAGAGTCAACAGAAGGAACTTCCAAATGGCCAGAGCCAAAACACTTTGAACAAAATAAAATAGCACTGAATTATAGTCCAAAGTAAAAAAATAAATATCCAGAAATTTATATAAGTTTCAGAAATAAATGACAGGATAAATCAGTAAGTGAGGGAAAAGAGACAAATTTCCTAGGGAGAAGAATTTCAACTAGTTTATGTAGATATGTTGCCCTTCAAAGAGCATTACTTGATACTCCTCATTCACTGACTGTAGCCACAAATAATGACTTTCTTCCAAAGCATACAGTAATGAAGGGAGAAAAAAAGAAAATCTTTACAATGGAAAATGCTGACAAGTACTACCTCAAATCAAGTGATCAAGGTTAACATCAAAAGAGATAAGCATTTTGAAAGATGTACCCTTGATAAGTGATAACATTGGTACTTTACCTCTGTGGGCTTTCTTCCAAAAACCCTAACTCCAGTTTAATCTCAATAAAAAAGTCAGACAAGCAGGTGTGGTGGTGCATCCCTGTAATTTCATCTACTTGGGAGGCCGAGGCAGGAAGATGGCAAGTCCAAGGCTGGCCTAAGCAACTCAGTGAGACTCTGTCTCAAAATTAAAAAATAAAGAGGGCTGGGGATGTAGGTAAGTACTCTCTGGGGATCAAACTCACAACCTTGTGCTTACCAGGCAAGCGCCTGAAGCACTGGGCTAAACCCCCGGCCCTTTTTTTTGTCTTTTCGAGACCGGGTCTCACTATGCCGTTCAGGCTGGCCTTGAGATCACTTTGTAGCCCAGGCTGGCAACTCACAATGATCCTCCTGTCTCAGTCTCCCAAGTACTGGGATTACAGGCATGTGCCACCACATCCAGCTCATGAGAGACAGAATTAATCAGACAAATTCCAACTGAAGATCATTCTACAAAATACCTAATCAGTAATCTTCAAAACTGTCAAAGTTATCAAAAACAAGGAAAAATCTGAAAAAGCATCACAAACAAAAGTAGCTTAAGGAGTCATGATGGCTAAATGTAATATGGTATCCTAGATAAAATTCTACATCAGAAAAAGGACATGAAAAAATATGAATAAAGAATGATCCTCAGTAATAGTATACCAATACAGACTTATTAGTGGTGACAAATGCTCTAAAATGCTAATAAGGAAAACTGGGTATGGAGCATACAAAAATTCTCAGTACTCTGATCATAATAATTTTCTAGTTCTGAAACCATTCTTCAAAAAAAAATTTATAAAAAGAAAAAGATACAGACAATAAACTAACCTTTCTATTTATTAAGCACCTCAGGAGTCTCCTAATTAACCCTAAGAATATTCACAAGCATTCCAACAAAGATGTTACACCTAGCTCAAAATATAGAACTGGCATACAAATAAGAGATGTAGTTAAGATTGTTAGGGCAACAGTTCCCAAACTACTGTGATTTGCTACATTTTTCTGTAGCATGGTAACAGGCAGACAATGAAAGCAGTAATCTATGAGATTAAATATGAGACTGAATTAAACAAAGTTAAAAAGACTTCATTATTATTCGATTTATCAGAGCCTTTACATGATAAAGAACTATAATGAGAGCCAGGTCTGGTGGTGCATGACTATAATTCCAGCACTCTGGAAGATTGAGGCAGGAGGATCCCAAACTTGGCAACTTCATCAGACCCTGTCTTAAAGTAAAAAATAAAATTAAAAAGGGTTAGTGATACAACTCAGTGTGAAGACCTTGGTTCAATCTCCACTACTGCTACATACATACATACAAACCTATAAGAGGGAGATTTGCTACTTAATGTTTCCCTTAAAAAAGTTTGCCTTTTTTCTCCAGATCACCCATAAACAACTCCAAAAACAGTATTCTGTTTAACAATGCTTTGGGAAACACAGTTCTAAGGAAAACGCCCCAAAAATTGAGTGGCTGGAGGGAAGAAAAATATCAAGCAAAGAATACAGTGAAGAAGATGCAAAGAGAATATACAGAGTGCAATATTACAGAAGCAAGAGAAGGGATCGTTCCCAAAAAGCTACAGACAATAAAAAGGACCAAATTAGAGAGTAAATAAACTGAAGATAAAAATGTTCTTTGAATTTGAGATGGATAACTGACATCTGTGATCTTACAAAGTAGTTTTAGAAAAGGGGAGGAAAGAAAGATGGAAGATGGCATTTTAAAAGACTAAAATGGGGATGAAAAATGAAGAAGCAGATGGAGGATTAAGAGATACTAACTTGATTTTAGCAATGAAAGTTTAAAAAGAAGAGCTTGGTTGATGGACAAGAATATACAGAGAAATTTTTAAAAATTCAGAACAAGAGACACCCACATCTGATTGAAGATAAAACATGAAAATCCACTGAGACTGATTACAGCCCAATGGATGGAAAAAACAGAATCCAGAGTACTTCCTAGAAAAGACTTTTTTTCTTGAGACTGGAGAAATCTATATAGAATGTTTAAACATTTGAAGTCTAAAGACCTCATTTTATTATTTTATTTTTAATTTTTTTTGAGACAGAGTCTCACTATGTGGTTCTGGCTGGTCTTGACCTCTCAATGATCCTCCTGCCTCAGCCTCCCTGATGCTGGGATTACAGGCCTGTGCCACCATACCTGGTTAAAAACCTCATTTTAATATTCCAAAACCTCATGGATTTCTGCCTACTCTACCCAAGAGTATTTTTCAATCTGTGTAGTTCACTGTGTACTTAGTGCACAAATTTGCTGATTCCTTGCCTCTCTGAGGAGGTCTTTACTATGAAGAGGAGGTTATAGAGGATTTACTTGAAGATCTCAATCTTTATGAAATTAAGATGCAAGGTAAAAGCTAATGACAATAGGAACACTGGCAGTTCATGATTTTAATTTATAATGACTTACTATAAATGATTTTGACATACAAAATAAAAACTTGGAAACTTAGGCCAAAAAGTGAAGATTAAAAAATTTAAAAAGAAAGCGATGTATAATCTCACCTAGAAATTTTTACAACTCTGTCACACCAACAGAAGTTGCATGTCACAAACTATTACTATAGTTACTAATATGCTGGAGAACACAGAGCTGTTAAGTAGCAGGTATGGGTAGAGTTTAGTTTTAAATTTTATAATTGAACACTTTATATTTTCTATCTATATAAAACGCCAACCCAAAGAGCTACTTAACCATACACAATTTCATTTTATTTTCTTTTAAGAAAGATGAGGACACAGACGTGAGATTCCATTGCTTAGAACTTATTTTTAGATTCTACCATTTTGGCTAATTCCATTAACAATTCAAATTGAGTAGACGATTATGGATTAACTTGGTCCAAGCTGCAAGCGTAGCAAATAAATAGCTCCTGGATCCAATCATAGTATTTTAAACACAAAAACGTAGTAATGTCCGATTTATCGGATAATAGATTTAAGAAGTTATGTTGCTTAATATAATGTGTTGATTACCAAGAGTTAGAGGAGGAATGATTTAAGTAAAATTAATATTGATCCATGAGCACGGAATAAAAATGAAATACCCACACCAAACCTGGCGGTCCCCAGATTTGCGTCTGTGAACCTAAGGCGGCCACATAGGTCAGATTAGCGCTGCCAACTCAGCAGCATCCACACACAGGCCACTCCGGAGAACCAGAACTTGCAGCCAGCATCAGGCAGGACTAGGGAATGTAGCACTGAGAAACCGAGAAAAGTCTGGCAGAAACAGGTTTGTTGGGAGTCAGGGGAGCTTCCAGGTCTGCAATCTTGGAAGATAGGAGGCTGGGGGAGGGGCCGCCCTTACCTTGTCATCCTCGCACCTCTTTCCGAGGCCCTCCCTAGCCTGCAGCCGGCTACTAAGGCGGTCGTAGTCGGCCTCCTTCTGGTCAATCTGTTTCTTGTGCGTGTCCACCAGGAGCAGGAGATCTGAGTTGCGCTTCTCCAGACGCCCGCGGGCCACCTCAGTGCGCTGGACCTGGGCCTGCAGCTCGGCTACCTCCTCCTGGAGCAGGACGTGGCGGGAAGAGATGCTCCAGTAGTTGAAGGCGAGGACGACGATCACCACGAGGAGCACCACCAGCACGAAAGAGGGCAGGCGGCCGCCGCGCCGGTTGGCCCCGAAGCCCACCATGAGGCCGAGCCGGGCTGCGCCGTGGAGCCCTGCCGACGACACCTGCGGGCAAGAGCTCTGGCCCCGGCTGCAGAGGTGCGCGGGGACGCGGCCCCAGGGCCGGCACGGGGGGCGGGCTAACCCGCGCCAGCGGAGGAAGGGTAGAAGGGGGCGGGGCCGCTAGCCCGGGTCCTTCCCCGCCCCCCCCAAGACCCGACCCGAGCGCCTCCGAAGGCTCGGAACCGAACCTACACCACCACCCGGGGCCTCGAGAAGACCGCGGTCGGACCCTCGGCCCGGCCTCTCAGGGTTCGAGGGCGGGGAGAGCAGCCGGAAGAGGAGGGACTCTCCATAGTCCCGCCCACCACTGGGATGGGTCGCCGAGGGGGCCGCTCTCCGCTTTCCGCCGCAGCCCCTCTTCTCGCGAGAGTGGATATCGTCGCGTTTGTCCTGCAATCATCTTGTAAGGGTTGTAGGTGGTGGGTAGTGCGCTGTGTGGAGTTCGGTGGTCTGCGATGCGTTTCCTGCCTGAGTCGGAGATCTTCCGGTTGTTATCTGCTTGGTTCCTTTGAGCCAAGGTCTGGAGAGTTCCTAGAAGTCTGAGGGTTTCTGGGGCTGTGGTCGCGAAGTAGGGAAAATAATAGGTGATCTTCAAGCAAAAAGGGATTACTAACAATGTTTTTTAATCGCTTCAGTAGATTTTTTTTGTGGTTGTTAACGATGTGGAAAGAAAACAACAGTAAAAAGACCATAAAATCGCGATGCCCCGAACTTTATGGGAAAAAGCAGGAGAAATTAAGCTTTAGAAATGAAAGATCGTGCCGGCCTGGTTTCCATGGTTACTGCTGTCCCGAACCTAAGGATTTTGAGAAAATGATGAATATGATGTTTTGTTTTGATTTTTTTTTGTACCGGGGATCGAACTCACGACCTCGCGCTTACCAGGCAAGTGTTTGAACCACTGAGCTAAGTCCCTGGCATGAGCTCCTGTTTTTAAAGCACTGCTGCCTTTGCCTCAGCTGGGCTTCCCATTGGAAAGTCTAGAAGTTACCCTCACTGACTGCTAACCAGTGCACCCTTACTGATAGAAAACACATTCTGGGTTAGAAATAATAGCTCTTAAAAGTTATTTTAATCATCCTCTCAACAACACAGTTTTACAGATGAGAAATCCAAGACGTTTAAAAACTTTTTAAAAATCCAATGTCTTATCTGAAGTAGACTTAGGCTTTAATCCACATCACGACTTTTAACATCAATACTCCTTGTGTAGTACCAGGCTAACGGTTGCT
>RJWT010004678.1:0-32692 GCA_004365215.1 Cuniculus paca
CCAACTGTGGGCAGAATCTTCTGAAACTGTAAGCAAAATTAAACTCTGGTCCATTAAGTTGTGGGTGTAAAGTATTGTGTTCCACCAATGGGAAAGCTGACTAGTATACTACTACAGATGGAATTACTAGTATTGACTGTAACACAAGATATTTAAAAGCTGCAGTAGCAGCTAGAAGAGATGGATTGGTAGAGGCTTGTTGGAGTACTGGACAATACTTAGTGGAAAAGAAAGAACATGAGTTGGACCTTGTTTCATATAATGAGGAAAGAAAGAATACATTGTATCAGCTATAGAAACTAGTATGAACTAAGACCATTTCTTGAAGACATGTTTTGTTAACTCTTTTCTCCATGAATAGTGAATGATTCATTGATTATAATGAGGTAACATGAAGAACAACTTCTTTCATGAGTTTTAGTATAGGCTTACTATACACTGTGATTCAATAATTAAATGTGTGATCTGCAAATAGGAGAATATATTCTGGCAGTGATCAGCATTTCAGGTTAGATCAAAAAATTTAAACTTGTTGCCTATAAAATGGAATTGATACATATTTAAGAGCTAAGTAAAAGAAGAAAAAGAGTATTTTAGGAAAATTGGACAATGGTAAGGTGAATGAAGAGAGATTTGAGTCAAGAAAACCAATTAGAAAAATACTGGGATAATCTGTGCTCTAAGTAATGAAAGCATTTAATGTGTTTTGGTTTTTGGAACAGATAACTCAAGTAAAAATTTCTTGTGTATTTTATGGATGTTAAGTAACTTCAGGATTTAGAGCAAATAATACAGTTTAAATGGAAAAGAGAGAAATTAATCTTTACACATATGTAGATATTGGTAAATGGCTATATCCAAGAGGAATATCCTTGTGGACATTGAATATGTAGTCCTGAAATGCCAGGCACTATTGAAGGTTTAGAGTTCATCAATTTAAAGGGGCAGTAGTCATCATGGAGTTACAAGCTCAGAATAGAGTTTAGAGGAAACCCTTAGAGGGTTAAGATGAATGACAGGTGCATTTAGAGAACATAGGAGTATAATTAAGAAAGGTGAAAAAAAGTAATAATGATGTAAGATTCATATGGCTAACTATCAAATATTCATGTAAAGTAGAAGAAAATGAGGTCTGAGAAATTATCACTAATCACTAATCTATTACCTAGGGTGGGGTAAGGTGTGTAATACAAGCCTGAACTCTTAACTTCACATAAATATATAGTTTAAACAGTTATCACCCATTTTTGCAGACTTCTTTGTCCCATAAATTGAGGCTGGACTATTTAATTTGAGCCCCCAAAGGATAGGGTTGTGGGTGAGGATCGGTTATCAGCCTTAGAGATTACCCTCAGGGGTTCATATGAGAGAATATATGAGAGGGGACAGTAAGCAGGTTGGTTCTTAATTTAGTGTCTTCTGATCCTACTCTGTACAATGAACTATTTTTTATCAGAAGCCCAAGTATTGTCTATTATATAAGGATCAATAAAGGTAACAGAGAGAAATTCAACTTTTTTGGATACTCAAGAAGACACATGCTTCAGATTCTCCTGAAATAGAATCTGGCAGAACTGGAGTTGGATTAATCTTATTTACATGGATAAAAGCAAAACAAAAAGAAATTCGCAGAACTGTCAGTCACCCCTCCTCCAACTCTTTTTTTTTCTTTTGTCTTAAGGCCTGAAATGAGGGAGGTGACTGGAGAAAGGGAATCAGAACTTCAATTTTAGAAAAAATCTAACAATTCATGACAGAACCCACAGCCTGAGTGACCTGTATTCCCAGACAGTTGCCCCTGTCATGACCCCATTTGTTTCTGGTTCAGTAGTCTGTGCCCCTGGGGTGAGGCTAAAATAAAGGACAATTGGGAAGCCAGCCATGGACTACAAAATAAGTCTTCAATTGTCATTTTAATGGCCGTACCATTTCACCTTAATTTAATTTCCCTACCTCCAAGAATATGTCTTGTTTTGTAAGTTCACAAGCTGACACATCATCCAGAGAGACTATTTATTTTCCCTATCTCCTTCACGCAAAGGCTGAGATTATTCTTGCAACAGTAATCAAGATCTTCTGTCTTTGGGTTGCAAAGAAAATGCATTCAACTGTACTTGAAAGAGAAAATTGAAATTCGGCTACAGATGATAAAGCACATTCTCTTTCTCTTTCAATTTTGTCTGCTCATATCAGCTGAACAGCATTAATAAAAGCAAAGGGTGCCTGTTGCTAGTTATTGGAAAAAATACAACATTCAGTTGCCCCAAGCTGAGTATTAGGTGTGTTGAGGTTTTTGTCCTTTTATAGAATCTTGTGTTTTTGGTCCTTTTTTTCTCGATGAGGGCTAGAATGTTACAAAGTGAACCAGGAAAATAGTCCCCAGAGAAAGATTTTCCACTACTTCTGATAGCTGCACAACTGTGAATCTTCAGAAAACGATTAAATCTCAAGTGGGATTGACTTGCCTATCTGTTGTAATCATTCTACATGACTGGTATAATTGTTTTAGGAAACAATCCAGTATACTTATTAGAATTTATAATTCTAGCTTTAATTATTTATTGTGTTTATTCATTCTGTAAGTCATGAAATGGTCACTGGGTACATTTACCAATAACATAATCACTGCAGTAATATAAAACATTCAGAAAAACAGTAGATCCATACTTAAGAGAGAGAGATTTCCATAAGCAAAGGATGTACAGTAGATTTTTCTTTTTCCCCATCAGATAGTCTCATGGACATGTTGATTGTGAAATCATAGTAAAGTTTATAGAAATGCAAGAGTAAGGAAACAAAATTTTGTATTCATTCATACTCCATAAATAATTCTATTTAGCCATCCCTATAACAAGAAGCTAATGACACAAGCCTAGGCAAAATTGTAATGTAGCAATAGTTTACCTTCAGGTACTTCTCCTTTCCTCTTTGTGTGCTTAGTTATACCTTCTCTAGACTCCTCATTGATTTTGCTCTCTTGCAAATGTATTTAGTCCCCAGAGAAGATGAAATTTATTCTGAGGCTTAAATGATAAAGGCGATGATGATGCAAATAAATGAACTCTTTAAGACCAATCAGCCATAGCTTCAAATCTGATTTTAATCATTTTCTAGCTAAGTAATTTTTAATTAATAATTTCTCCCTCAGGGAGAACATAGCTTGGTGTAGTCTGTAGCTTATAGAGGGATGGAGAGAGAGAAAGAAGAAAAAAGGAATGAAAAAAAGAAATTGGGATGTGTTATACATGTGTACCAACTTCCCACAAAGAATGTAAACATTCTGCACACATGTACTAATAAGTGAAAAGGAAGGCTATGAAAATAAGTACAGAGAATTCCAAATAGTTGGTTTAATTGCAATCACTTATGTTACCATTTTTCAAAACATTTCCCAGTGGACATGGAAAAGCTATGAAAGAAAAGGATTTTTATAGCCAAGTAAGTTTGTACAACATATACTATTATATATTCTTCTCAGACATTCTCAGTGTACTTTTATCATAGTTAAGGCTTTAATGAGACCTCCTAACAAGCCTAATTAATTGTGTGGACTTACTTTCAACCTTATTTGTTCATGAAAAAAGTTGTTTCAACAGCAAATACCCCTTTTAACATGGACTAGTGTGTTGGGGGATACAATGACCTAGTCCAGTCTATTTTCTGAAGATATGGGGCTACTTTGACTTTCTCTCATTGAAGGAGTTCTTTTTTCTTCTGATTTCAGAAGTTGATATGGGGAGGAGGACCAAAATTTGGAATCAGAGAGTCAAGCACTAAACAAATCATCTTTCAGGTGTCCTTGCATGTAAGCTGATGACAGGTCTGAGTGTAACTTGTGCAAGAAATGCACATCCACATGTGCTTCAGTTTCTGTGTGATGACCAAGCCAGTTTCATCTCTTATAAAATGTGTTGTGAACTCCGTTATAGGTAATGGAACTAAGGATACATGACAGTAATCCAAAAGATGTACCTCTGCTGTCTACATATACCAAATCCTGTGACATTTCTGATGTACTTGAACTAACTTCGTAAGAAAATACCAAGTCCAATAAGCACCTAGTGCACTATTGCCTTTGTTTTCATTTTATTCTGTACTGTAATCTGTAACAGTGATAGAAAATATATAATAGGACCACATTTTGAGGTCCAAGTTCTGACTTACCAAGGTGGGCATTAAAAGTCCTAGCCAGAGAGAATATAAGCAATAATCATAATGGAAGGAGGAAATGTGAGAACTGTTCACAAGGATGGTTTAAATAATTCTACCAAATGGATCTTTCTCCCTGGATTTTCTAAATTAATACATGAACATTATAATACACTAGAATGTGAAGATAAATAAATGCTACACTTAAGAATATCTGTTAGTACTTATCCCGTGGTATTGGGAGTACATATGAAAGGGAGATTAGGTAAAGAGATAAATGCTGGACAGGAGGAAGTATAAAAAACGAGACAGAAAAGTAATACAATGCCCTATATGATGTTTGAGAAAAATGTAATAATCTGCTCCTATCCATGACTGATACTTAACTTGTTATATATTCCTTTTGTAATTAGTAAAGAAATCTAATATTTAAGAAAATGGAAACTTTTAAGTTGGCATGAACAAGGTGGCAATAGAAACTTGGAGGGGCCAGCATTTAACTGTGACTTACTTCCTGAAAGTCTAAAGGAATACACTGAAATCTTGGTGGAATGCTCTACCCCTTACCTGAAGGCACTCCTGTGATTTACAGGTTGCCTCAAAGGAAAGCATGGAAATGTGACACCTACTAAGGGATACCACTTTGCTACTCCATTGCTTCTAGTGTGTAGGACACAGCTTGTGAGTTAATGTTTATCAGTGAATTTCTGACTATTACTGTGCTATATTGTTTTCCAGATGTTTCATTCACTAAAAGTGAAGTCAGCACAGCAAGCAGGTCTTCCATTTGGAGGACCTATGTTTTAGCAGGGTTTAAGCAGCCCACTTGTTCTTTCCTGATTAATGGTTCCCAACAGGAGTGAGACATGTCCAGGAGATGGCAAAGGAGTTTTTGGACTAGGCCACTTCCTACCAGGCTGTCTGCAGAGGGTAGAGACAGTAACTCTGTTGAAACGAGGAAATTGGGAAAGAGTCAGTTGTAAGACTTCTTGCTTGCTTGGTATTTGAATTGTCAAATACAACTTGATTGTTTCATGTAGGCTATTTACTTTTTAAGATAGTTTTATGTACATGATTGTTATGATTTAGATCTGAAGTGTCTCCTGAAGGCTCAAGTGTTGAGGGTTGGTCCCTACTGTAGCCATGATCACTGGAAGGCTTTCTGGAAGGTGATTAGATAATGAGGACTCTAATGAGGTTAATCCATGGATGGATTCATAATTTGATGGATTTCTTTATTGGGTATTGATGGAAACTCAGGAGGTGGTATCTGGTTCAATGGACTTGGTCATGTGGGCACTTCCTGGGAAATATATCTTGTCTGCATCCCTTTACTTCCTACTCCCTTACCCCTGACTTTATGGTGTCACTAACTAGTGTGAAATCTTAGTCACATAGAAGATGGAAATCATACATTGGCTAATACTTATGCCTGATGACGACAGTCATCATTGTCAGCCTTCCTCAGTGTTGTCTAAAGGGAAGTGTTTCCATAGGCACTCTCAAAATGTTGCTAATTGGCTGAGGGTTCTTGCTCAACTCATACAGAAATCTTGAATTGGCAAATTATAACTCTTTTAGTGAAAATACCTCTGGATTTTGAATGCCAGTGACTATCAGCTCTTTCATTGTTAATGACCCTTCTTCATTTTTAGAAATTTTTATTTTTATTGGTACATGTTTGCTTAATGACCTTTCTTTGGCGCTTGGAGGAAACAGTTACCAGCAGGCCTTGGGAATTTTGGCCACCAGAGACACCAGGCACTGGCAATTCTTTGTTGGTTTTCCCACTTTCTGGTGCCACTGAAATGCTGACTGCTCTTGGTGCCAGTTGCCTTTGTTGTTTCCTGCTCACCTTATGCTACTTAATGCAGAAATCATGGATAGATAGAAATATGCAACCCAGGAGAAACTTTGTTAGAGATCACCTTATGCTACTTAATGCAGAAATCATGAATAGGTAGAAATATGCCACCCAGGAGAAGCTTTATTAGCACTTATACTGTAGAGCTGCATAACTGCAACAGTGCACAGGGGAAAGTACACAGGTTGATGCAGAGTGATATGCACAAGTGGATTATGTAGGATTGTTATGAGTAAGAGAAGGGCCTCTCATGGGTCTGACAAAGGCTGCAGAGAGATGAAGTCATCTATAATACTGCAGAGTGGAGTCATCTGTGGTGGATCCATGACTGAAACTATAGCCTAAGTAAATGGGTCTCAGTGCAACCATGAGGTCAGTTAAGGTATGACCTTAGATATTTGGGGTAGCCACCTATCTTTTGGGGAACATTGAGGCCCCTCTCCCCTGTCTCATTGGCAGCTATGAAATGAACAGCTTTCTTCCACTGCCTTTTATTATGATATTTCTGCCTTGCCATAGGCCTAAAACCAATAGAACCAGCAAACTATAGACTGAAATCTCTGAAACCATGAGACAAAATAAACTTTTACTCCTTTAAATTGTATCAGGTATTTTGTCATAGCCATTGGAGAGCTGTCTTACACAGTGATCTGAGATGAAGCTTATAAACCTGAGTCCTGAGCAGTAGAAAGAGTGTGGGTAAAGGATATAAAGCAACCCTTTTCTGTTTTCTCACAAACATAAGACTGACTAGGAGTGGAATGAAGTTCTACTTCTTAAATGAGTCTGTTTGTTGTTTCTGTGCATACCTGCAGGATAGGAAGACCAAATAACTTTCTATGGAAAAAGCACGTGACAATGCATCCTCTAAAATGTTTCTCAGAAAACAAAACAGGAATATTAAGAGATGATATTCATTCTCTTTCTCTCCGTTTATTCTTTCCATCTTATATTTTTATTTGATATTTCTTAAACCCTCTTTGATGTGAACCACTTAATAGGTCTTGCTTGTCAGAATTGTAATAGTAATTGTTTTTTAAGCCAATTACATATTCATGGTGCTGAATTTTCTGCCTAGAGTACAAAACATTTTCTGCCTAGAGTACAAAACATGTCTGCACTTTTTTTTACTACACCAATTAACAGTTCTGTCCAGTAGATGGACTCCCTTATGTACACATAGGTGTTTTCTTGCTCTTTTAATCAAGTGTTCCTTAAATCTGTGAAGAGACTTTTCCTCGTATAACTTCTGGTTTCATCCATTTACTACTTGAAAGGCTGAAAATGGATTGTGAGATTCTGCTTACTCCTGTTTGAGAAATAATTTCATCTTTACTAAAAAAGTAGAAACAAAAACTTTTATTTTTGTCTTAGCATGTATCTTGACATATTTATTTATCAATCAAGTCTCTGTTATAATAACTAGTTTTTCTTGGACCCAGTTTTATAATCTGTAACAAATTCTTTCAACATATACTTTTTTGTGTGTGTTTATATTAGCAGCAAGATAACATATATGAATAATTACACTTGTTATGAGAATAATTTTTTTCACAGTCTCCATAGCATTTTCTCAGCACATTAGTTTAGATTAAGCATTTTTAAATGCATTTCTTACCAAGGGACCTGGCATTTGTGTCATTTTTAAGATGATCCCTATAACTTGGATTCATCTGAAGTCAGATGACTTTGGCAATTTTGCTGTACCACTGGGACAAGTATAGGTTAATTTTACATATGGGTTATCAGTCTTCTATTTCTACCTAGAACTATTTTCTATTCCTGTTTGGAAATTTGATTCACCATGCATTTGTGTATGTTATTTGCTTGGTGGTAGTTCAAACAGTTGATTTAATATATTTGTTCCAACTTAAAGGAGAAGTCTTGACTTGGGGATCTAATTTAGGAAAAGCCTGATTTAGGTAACATTTGTACACTATTTATCTGTGATATGACCAACACTGATAACATGTATTGGAACTTTCTGTTAAGTGCAATAATTTAAACCTCGTTATGAAACAGGAAATTGAAAAATACAAAAGCACCTACACAGAATTTTTAGGACAAGAAGGTATAGTTTTGAATTACGACTCTTAATATGTGTCTGACCTTGGACAAGTTATTAAACCTCTTGGAGAGTGAATGTTTTTTTTGGGGGGGGGTTTCTATTTCTGAAGGGGGAATAGCAATACTTAGAAACATTTGAAGACAGAATATAGTAGTTTATCTCATAATGTGTTATAAAAAGTGAAGTTTCATGTATTCTGATTTCTACTGTGTAACACAAAATTTTCATCCTATATTTTAGATGCTTACAAAGCAAGGACAGGAATTCTGTCCATTAATTCTGATAACCTGTTTCCAGGGTGATACAGAGAGAGATGAGAAAAGATAGCACCGAAATTTCATTCTGATATCAGATTATTTCAATTTAGAGGCTTTGACAGTAATTAAATATTAAAATTCCGTTATTGTAATGAAATCTGTTTTCGTTACATTTTTTTTTTGTACTGGAAATTGAACTTAGGACCTTGTGCTTGCCAGAAAGGTGCTTAGGCTGCTGAGCTATATCTCTAAGTTGACAGGTAAAAATTAACTTTAGAGAAATCTCAGTACAAAAATATATACAGAAAGAGCATAGATTTTGAGAAGATCACATTAGAGATGTTGTTATTTATGTGAATTAGGTCAAATGACCAAGAAGATGTACACCACAATACCAAACCTGCAAAGTAATTTGCAGAAAGCCTAAATGATAGGCATTGTCAAAGTAGTTGGAGGCAATTGATAGAGTTCTTGACATAAACATTTCTTCTTAGAATTAATATATTTGTGATATGATAAATTGACAGATATGAGGCCAATTTAATTATACTCAATATTAGTATTACCCTTACCAGTGAGTCAGTCTTGGGTATGAAGTTTACTTTGTTTTTTTGTCAAATGTTTAAGATTGAGATATTTTCCACTGTCTGTCAAAAATAAGGGGAAACTGATGTTAATTCATTTGATATAAAATTATGGACTTCAAATTATCTGATTAAAGGATGCTCATTAATTATGAGAAATTAAGTCTCATTTAGAAATTTTTCACAGATAATGAGGGAGCAGTACAAATCTGTACTAATAATGATGGTGAAGATAGAATGAAAGTTAACTCTATAATGTGATTTAAGAAAAATGACAAGAATCTGCTATTTCATTGTTGCCCTATACTGCAGGCCACTGTTTCAAATTGCATTAAAATTATTATTTTCCTCAAGAATCTTCCTAATAACCTTTGGACCTTTGCAAATCTACATACTACCCTGGAAAAACACTCAGCTTTAAAAATGTTTTCTTCAAGTAACACTAGTAAAGTACTAGAAATAGACCCAAGCTCTCTATCTTTGTCAATACTTTTCTTGTGATACTGTTGTAAAAATTTACCAAAACAAAATGTTGCAGTGTAGCCTTGGTTCAGTTGGACCCATTAAATGGTTAATGGTACAGGGTAATTTATCAGATTTTTGTATCTTTCGGCATAGTTTATAGTGTCATATAGACTTCCAATAGATCGGTTGAAGAAAGAAACCAATCTTTGTCATTTCATAGTCTCTTTTTTCATTGAAGTGCGGCAGGAGTATAATGGTGAATAAAAAAGCCCAAGTAGATGTGGGATCCATTCTTTCTTTATAGAGACTTTGGCTAAGATCTTAATTCTTATGTAGGTGATATAGCATATAAAATTTAGAAAATGGAACTTCACAGTTGGCAAAGAAATTATTTTGCTATCCTGAGATACATACATCTAAAATATTAAAACTTTAAGTAAAAATCTTCTCCATAGCATTCAATTACATGGCACCAGTCAGTTATTTTAAGCATCTTTTGGTCAGTAATTCCCCCAACATTTGGAGGAGAAAAAATTAACAGATGTAGAAATGGAATCTTTGTTAAGAGGTTAGTCTAGTTACTGGCCCGAATTTTTTATATCACTTCATGTGTCAAAAAATTTCTTGTTAGATAGACAGTTTGTATTTTTATGGAGGTATTTTTTCTATGGAAATATATTTTTTTGTGAGTCTTCTGGTTAGCAAAGACAAAACAGTCCACTGTATGTGAACTTTAGCCAGTTATTACCAGGCTAGATTATTTAACTATCCAAAATGACTTTTAGGAAATAAATTTGTCCCAAATGAAATTTAATTAAGAACATGAGTTTTATTCAGTGATTAAATATGGGAACTCTTCATAGTGCAAACCAGAGAACATGGTATAGGTTCTTGTGTTCAGTTTTGGTACCTACATAAAGCTTCAGTGGTCCAGTTTATATTATATTTATGTGGGTTTATATTGACATTAACAAAATTTAGTTATTTACAATGTATACATTATTAATAATTTTAAGAAAATACCAAGGTTTTAGAAGTTGGAAGCACAGTGTAAAGACTATTTTCCCTCAACCCATTTGCAAGTCGATGATTTGAATTTCTATTTTTCCCAAATAGTTTAATGTATAAACCTGTACACAAGAATATTTCCCACAGAACTGTGGTACCACTGTCAAAACCAAGATAAGAACATATGTGCAATCCCAGTACTCTAGGAGACTGAGATAGAGGGATTGCAAGTTCAAGCCCAGCTTGGGCAATTGAACAAGCTAATGAGACCCTGGCTCTCAACTAGAAAGCAAAAAAGTGACTGGAGATAGAGCTCAGTGTGAAGATCCTGGATTCAGTTCCCAGTACTACCCCGCCAATAAGAACAAAATGAATAAATAAATTTGATTCCATTTAAGTATTGGGACACAATCCTTTCCCAGAAATGTCTTTTGTTGCAAGAGAATTGAACTTAAAATCACATACTGTGCTTGTTTGTGTTGTACCCTTAGACTTCTTTGATCCAGAGCAGTCGTGGTGAACCTATGGCATGTGTGTTATTTTGTGTGTGTGTGTGTGTGTGTGTGTGTGTGTGTGTTCAAGACAAAAGATGTTAACGTATGAGTTTTTTCTAAACTAAGAATCTCAGCATTCAGGTTGTAGTGTTGGCACTTTGTGACAAATAAGTGGGTTTTGGGTTGCAGTTTGGGCATTTGTCTCTAAAAGGTTTGCCATCATGGGTCTAGAATATTTTCTCACTTTTTCTTTGACTTTCATGATCTTACCACTTGTGAGGATTGCAAAACAACTATTTTGAAAAGTGTCTCCCCAGTTTGGGTTTAATCTTATGGTTCCTCATGATTAGTAATTGGATTAGGCATCTTTGGCAGGAAACCACAGGAAGGATGCTTTATTCTTTTCATTGAATCCTATCAGGTTGTGCATGAATTCAGTTTGCCCTATTACTAACATTGCTCATTTTGAATACTTGACTAAGAGGATGTCTGTGAGTTTCTTACACTGTAAAGGGAACACTTTCCCGCTTTGTACATAGTATTTTATGGAAAGGTACTTTGAAATTGTGTAAATAACCTGTTCTTCATATATCTTTGTTTAACTTACTAATTTTTATCCATAAGGCTTTCTATTTTATTTTTGTGCTCAAATTTTTCACAGTTCAGAAAGCAGTAAATCACACAGACTTACTTCTCTATTCTTACAACATGTTCCATTATTTGAGCCTTTCCTTATTTTGTGCTTATTTTGTACTTCTCTTGTAGATTCTCTTAGGCCTAAATAAGCCCTTTCTCTCAATAGCCTGATTCCTTTTAATGGAGAATTATAGAAGCTAAAATCTAGGATTTAGGTGAGCTGATTGCTTTTTCCAGAGCTTACAGTGGATGGATGTAAGGAATATATTTATGTGTAACACACACACGAATACAGATATGTACCCCACATATTCATGTCAGCAGTTATTTCTCTGCGTATCATGAAAACTATGATACCTTATCAGTACAATTCTACTGTCCTAAATCATGGGCTTCACTAAGTATAGAATTAGCTATACCAAAGTTTTCTCATTATACCAAAGTTTTGATTGTGCTAAAGTATTGTCCTTGATTCCTTGCAGTCAACTCTAAAACTAAAATCTTTTTGTAGCCTATTCTAAAGTATGTTTTGTATGTTGTTGTTAAACCCACCAAAAAGTGAATAAAAGAGAAACATAACTGTAAAAGGGATAAATGTTATACAACATAATCTAATAAAACACAACTTTAAAAAAATCAAGTTAGCAGTAAGATCATACCCTTAGTATATTTTATCCAGAGAGTAAAATCTACTTTCACCTTAGTAGGAAATGAAGAGTCAGTCAGCAAAAGGTGCATTGTGTTGTTTATTTGGAATTACCCAGACGCACAGACTTACTTAGTAATCTTAAATCTTAGCTGAACAAATGTCTGATTAGCAAATGCTATATTTCTTCCTCCTTTAGTAGATGTGTCTGTGTGGTTGAGTTACAGCCATTCTGGCCAGTGAAATATGAACAAATGATGTAGTTACCTTCTAGGTCATGCCATTAAAAAAAAGGCTGCATATTGATTTCCTTTGTGTGTCCCTTGCCATGCCTGGAATGTGGATGTGATAAAGGAATCTAAAGGAACCATGGTTGACCCTGAAATAGGCATGTTGAGGACATAGTAGTAAGTAGGAAGCTGAGTTCCCAAACTGTATATTTACCTCCGCTGCTTACATTAGGTTGATGATATGTAAGATAATATATTTAAGTCACTATATTTTTAGAACTCTTTAATTTTATTGTATGTATTTAAAATGTACATGATATTCTGATGCCAATTAATTCCTGCAGTCAGGTAAATTATCCATCACCTTCTAGAGTTACCTTTTTTGGGGGGAGAGGGAGGAGGACATCTGAAGTCTCTGTAAGCAAATTTTCATTTTATGATGTAATATTAACCATAATCTTCATGCTGTATGTTAGCTTTCTAGACTCATTCATTCTTATGTCTAAAACATAACTGAAAGTTTGTTTTCCTTCATCCATTTCTTTTTTCCTCCTTATCCCATCCCTAGTAACCACTGTTCTGTTCTGTTTCTTTGTATTTGACTTTTTAAAAAAAGATTCCACATGTAGTGAGCTTGCGCAGTATTTTTCTTTTTGTTTAGCTGCTTCTATTAGCCTAATGAACGTCCCTCAGGTTCTTTCATGTTGCAGCGCATGACAGTATCTCCCTTTGTCTCTTTGTACATCTTCTTTATATAGTCATCTGTTGCTGGACACTGAGGTGGTTTCTATCTGCTGGTGATGTTACCAATGCTACAATGTGTAGGGGGTGCCAATTTCATTTCCATTGGGTATATAGTACTTAGTAGTGAGATTGTTGGGTCACATGGTAGTTTTATTTTTAATATTTGAGGAATCCCAATATTGCTTTGGTTCATGACTGTACTGCTTTACATTCTCACCAACAATGTACAAGATTTACTCCCCCCCCCCCGCCGCGCCCTTACCAATATGTATTATGTCTTGTCTTTTAGATAATGGCCACCCTAACAGAGGTGAGATGACTCATTTGGTTTTGGTTTGTATTTCCTTGCTGATTAATGATGTTGATCATCCCTTTGTGTGCCTTTTGTCTTTTTTTAAAAGAATTTTTGAAAAGTCTATTCAGTCCTTTACCCACTGTGTAAAATTAGATCTGTTTGGTAGAGCAGTCTAATTCCTAAAACACATGTAATTTTATACCAGGATCTGTATCTGCATAAAGACAACCAAATGCATGCACTGGTTGAAGCTCTTGCCTACCGAAAAAGAAAATATCAGTCAGCAAGGAGAGATACAGAGAAGGAATAGCTAATGGGCATTTTTTAAGACAGTGATAAATGAGAGAACGTAGATCTTGGGCTCAAGTGGTTTTAAACATTTTGACAGATCAGTTGTTTACCAGTCTTAACATTGAGTTACATGATCTAAGACATGTGATTACTTATTCCATGTACCGTAAGTCCCTAACATACGAATGAGTTCTATTCTGGGAGAACATTGAAAAGTTGGATTCGTTTCTAACCCCAGACTTGGTTTTGAGAGTTGTTTGGTTTCTGTTGAATGATTTTATTTTAAAAACTTAAAGTTGCAAACTGAAATTGAGAACAAGATTTACTTGCCACACTCTACAGATTTATTTATGTAAGAATTGGTTAATTTTTTGAACATAGCAGGAGCTGTTGTGTGGAAAATATCAAGCAGCCTTATTCAAACAGATCTCATGCTTGTCACTGTTTAACAGTGATTTTTAATGTATGAACATACTTGAGAAATGTTTCTTTGATACTGAAAATCAAACCCTGTGTTTTTGCATGAATAACATCCCTAGCCCTATCCCCAGCCTCTTTATCTTTTTTTTTTTTTTTTGAGATAGAACCTTCCTAAGTTTAACTTCCAGTTCTCTGACCTCAGCCTTCTGGCTACCTGAGAATATTTTGAAGTTTGGGCTTATATTTTGATTCTCTTTTTATAACAAAACTAATATTTCTCTGTTTTTTTGGTGCTTGTTTTAGAAAATTAAAAGCTTTCCTAAGACATAGGGATAGGTACCTGTGTTTGAAAGTGAAAAATATGAGGCTATCTTCCTTTTATAAAGCATATATCAAAATTTTATTTAAATATCACCTATTAGTATGATTAAACTATAATTTAGTTTATAAAAGTTTTGCCACAAACATTTCACACTACATGAATTTACCCTAATCATATCTCTTAGATAATTATCAGTCTTTGTTAATAGAACAATTAATAAAATTTCATTTTGTAAACTTTTTTCTGTTTTAAAGTATATCATATCAAGTTCACTTTGTATCCTTATATATCTAGTGCATTTCTAGCACTGGAAAGGTCACATTCGGCAACCAAACAAAACAAAAACAAACAAAAAAACATTGCATAGGAAATATACAGTCAGTCAGTTTGTAATCTATTTGAACTACAGCTTTTCTATAAGAGAAACAATGAAGAGCAGTACATAAACTTCTTTAAATTATATATTGAGGTGGTAAATATAGTATAAATTCAAAGAAAAATATTAGCAGTTGTAAGAAGTAGTTGAAATTTTTTATGGAATTTATGACTTTTCAGTTGACCTTGGAGAGGATAGGTAGGATTGAAAAAGTTGAGGTAGGGAAAAAAGATGTGAACATTAGGAAAATCACTGAGAAAACATAACCATATGGCACAAAAAAGAATTTCTTCTGATGGAATTAAAATTAAATTGCGAAGGCCAAATTGGTAGATTGATAACTAAAATGGGATGCTTTTCCCAGAACTTGGAAACTTGTCTGTGTAAGGAGCATGAGATTTTCTTTCTGTAATCAAGAGATCTTTAGTAGGATCTTGAGTGAGATTGTGACGTGGTAAAGGAGGTACTTTAGGAAATTTAATCTAGAGAATGTTAACAGTGTGGATTGGAAGTGGCAGATAGTATCATTCTAGTTACTAAATTAGCTGAAATCGTCCAGGTCCTAGACATGAGCTATGAAACTAAAATTAAAAGATGGAACAATTCTAAGCTCTTTCCAAGGACAACTGAGAACACAATGACATGGAAAAGTCAGGTTTCTGTGTTTGAAAGAAATGCATGGAAATATAGTCATTTCACTTGTCATTGAATTTAAAATGCTGTTTCAGTTTTTCCTTATTATATTGTTTCATGACATCTCGAAGAAATTTGAAGATTCTTTTTTAAAAATAGAAACATAGAAAAGAATTGGTAACGAGTGGTTAGAAACACTAGTTGTGCAGAAGGTAGCTTTCTATATGCAGTAAAGCAATTCTCATAGCCAAGTAAATGCTCTAGATATGTAGCCTTAGTATATAGCCATAGTCCTGGAAGCAAAGAAGGGTGATAATGGTAATGAAGTATTTTTAATAAGTGTTACTGGGAGGAAAGAATGGACCTGTAATTTTCAGAGAATTCTTAGGAGATCAGCCTAATAGCAGCAGACATATTAGGAAGGGAATACATTGATTAAGCAGTATTAAAGTCTATGCAACATTGCAGCAGAAGCAAAGCAACTTGGGTATATTAGGATGAGTCAGAATTACAGAATACACAGACATGTAAGTGTCAGAGAGATTTTTTTAGAAAGCATCTGATAGGTTAGTATGTATTTAGTTAAGTTTATAATTTTCTTAGTGTTTTAAAAGTATTATATCTTTTCCACATAGACAAATAATACTGTGTACTTTCAAAATGTATCAGGGACAGTGTAAAAGCTAGGTATTAAAGCAGGAACTTAAAATATGATTATTGTAGCTCAGAATACCTTCTGATTTTGGAACTAGAACAATGCACAAAAGAATCAGTGTGATGTGCCATATGCTTTTTACATATGCAGTTACAAAATAGAGTATAAAATAAGAACCAGATGAATTTTAGCTTGTTGTTTGTTTTTAGTTTTTAGTTTTCCCAGTATGAAATGTCTCTTATCACCAGACCAGTTTCTAAGTTGCTTCCTAAAACGCCACACTCATTCCTTTCATCTTGTCTTCACTTGTTCCTCTAAAGCCACTTCACATTTCTTTTGTCAACTCAGATCTTACCTATCCTCTTAGATCTAGCAAAGTGCCTCTTTTTTTCACATATCCTCTTCAGTGTATATGAGAGAGCTTTACAATTGCCACACTTGGTTTTAAAATAAAATCTTTTTACTGGGTATATGACTATTTGGACATTTAGCTTCTCTGACTCTTAAGTATCTCCATGAAATTGTAAGAGTTGAGATGGTAATTATCTCAGGTCTTTATAAGAAAAAATAGAATGTTAAACATCTGCAACATCATAAAGCATCTGCAGGTATTTTGTTACTTCACTTAATAAACCAGAGGTTGTAAAACTGTCAGCCCGCAGAATGCATATACCTCAGAAACATGTCTGCTTGATTTATGTGATGTTCTAAAATGTTAAAATTAGTTTCTAAAATTCAAAAAACAGAAATAAAAATGATAAATAAAAACCTGAAGAAAATATATTGGCTTTTATGTGTGTGTGTGAGATACAGAGTCTTGCTGTGCAATTCAAGCTGGCTTTTAGGTCAGTATGTAGCCCAAGCTGGTCTTAAACCCAGTGGTCTTCCTGCCTCAGCCTCTCAAATGCCAGGATTATGGTCATATGCCACCACGCCAGGTATATAGTTGGTTTAGAAGTTTATTATATTTAAAAGCATTTGTATTTACCATCCCTAAAATTAATCAATTTATTTTTATTTCAATATGTTCTATTTTCATCTTTAACTGTGTGCCTACATTTGTTCTATGGATATAAAAATACACATATTCTTACAGACGTTATTATATATTAGGTAACATACGTATTATTCTATGGTCATACATGGTAAGTTATACCACATAGAAGTTAATGAATATTAGCTAAAATTAATTTACAAGATGAAAAACTGTATCTATAACTGTATCATATGTATTTTAAACTGTGAAGGAGAAAGGCAGAGAAAGAAAAAGTAGTTCTCTTATTCCATTTGCTCCAATACCAGGGTTATGTTTTCGGATTTTTTTTTTGTCTCATTCACTAAAACTTCAGTGCTGCATACATATAAACACTCTTCCTTTTGATCAGTTTCTACTTCTGTAGCTCTCCCACTGGGAAATTTTTTTGCTCTTTAATTTAGCCATTAAATAAATATGTTGAAATGCTCCACTATTTCAGTTCCTACTGTGAAAATATTTTGTAAGCAGTTGTATTAAAACATTTTTTTCTCCCAACTCTATAGATTATAGGAATTTGGAAGCAACATGGCAGTGTAAAGCTTATCTGGTCTTATGTAGGGTACCTATTCATGTATGACACAATTGAGTATAGAAAATTGTAGCCCCACAGTTCATCTGGAGGGGGAAGACCCAGGGCTCTTAATTCAAACTGATTTTTGCATTTTGAATAGAAATTCAACTTGTTAGTGATTTTTATATAGCCAATAAAATGGACTTTATCTGAAATAGTTACGTTTTCTACTTGTGATCCAAATCAGCTAGTACTTATTAACTTGTGATGTGGCATAATTTTATTCTTATGAGAGTCATATAGGATAAATATTGTTATTATCTTCAGTCTACAGTAGGAAAAATTGAGGAATGGAAAGACTAAGAAGCCTATAAAGAGTTGAACAACTAGTGAGTGTCATAGGTGAGATTTTTGACTCTTACCATCAGACTTGGGTTCTGTGGCCTTTACTTACCTGGCTCTATGTGCTTATTTTCTTCATTCTATAGTGAACTTGTCATGTCCATTATAAAAACTGGTATAGTATTGACCTACCTTTCAGTTTTTTGCATGTGATTATTTGAATTTTGACTTTTAAAATTAAAAGTTTCTACTTTCATTATGTAGTTCTCTCAAATTCCATTTTCAGTATTCCATCTCACTGGAATTCTGAAATTACTATAGTCCTGACTTCACCTAGTGCAAATATATCTTATAATGCTTATCTTTAGAAACGAGAAAAAAACTTTTTATCTGTTGATGACTTTGGATGAGTAAAATAATTTTCTTAATAACTTTGTTTTAAATTTTTTTTCATTTACTCAAAGATGTCTTTTCATCTAGGGGTGTTTTTGGTCTTCCACCATTAATTTTATTCTGTCTATGAAAATGGCATCTGCTGATGTGATAAACTGTGGATTTTAGCTGGGCAGGAATTTCCTCGTTCATCTTTTTTTGAGCCCCCCCCCACCAAAGCTGAATTAGGCCCAATTGGAAGAGACAAAAGGAATGAGAAATAGATTTTGTATTTGAGGAGAATTTCTAAATGCTATGACAAGTACTTAAGTTCATGTAAAGCAATCCTGAGTTGTGAGGATTAATGTCTCAGGCCAGTCATGCTGAGCTGAGGTTTATGAAATGAAGCAGGATATATCCAGGTGATATTAGTCAAGGGCTTTGAAAGAAAATCTTCATAACATAGTCACATCCTCTGCCTAGCTCTCAGATCTCAGCATTGTTTTTTGATATAACATTTTATATTTCTAACTATAAAAGAAAAGCAGACATAACTGAATACTTTTAAAATTATATTAAAAAAAGTATGTATAAATGAAAATTTCTTGTTATCCCAACACTTACAGAAGTACATCTAAACAGTTTCTTGGCTTCATGGAAATACCTACCTAAACACATGTCTGGGTGAAAAAAATGACCTCCAATCAACATGCTGTTCCACTTATTATAGTAATGCATCCTAATACTATGTAATGTATATTTTTATTGCTATATTTATAAGTTAAACAAATTTGAGAAAATGTCTAATTTTGTTTCACATTTTTGTCACTTAACCCACAAGTAGTACACATGAATTCTTTGCCATGTTTAATGTTATTTAAGAACATATCACTAGAGCCAGGGATCTAGCTCAGGGGCCTAAGTGCCTGCCTGGCAAGCGCAAGGTCGTGAGTTCAATCCCTGGTGCTGCAAAAAAAAAAAAAAAAAAAGAACATATCACTAATGCATTCATATTTTCTTTTTATGATGATAAGCATGTATTTTTTATTCTTTTTATATTTTAATGTAGGAATACATTAAGGATTCTTACACAGAAATCATTGATTTTCTTCTTGTAATCAAATAACATCGTTTTTGCTAAATGTTATTTCCTTTAAGAATCAATCTTAGAAATGCTAACCACATCTAAAGAAGATATAGTTGGAAAAATAGAGGAACACTGCAAAAGGATGGAAGCCTTGAATGAAGAATACAAGAAAGAATTAGAATGCATGAAACAGATTCAAAGAGATATCCAGGAAATCAAGGATGCCATTGAAAGCTGGCATAGCTGCCTCAATGAATGTGAAAACAGACTTTCAGACCTTGAAGATGTGATTGCAGTTAGTGAGGAAGAAAGGAAACATCTTTTAAAAATAACAAGGAATCAGGAAATAGCAATTCTGCAGTTGCAAGATAATACAAAGAAAAACAATATAAGACTGATAGGTGTAAATGAAAAAGAGGGAGAAAACACAAATGATATAAAAACACTATTTAAAGAAGAAATAGCGCAAAATTTCCCAAACATGGGATAGGAAACTCACATACAGATAAGTAAAGCATATAGAACTCCAACTAGCCATAACCAAAATAAATCAACACCCAGACATACAATTATCAGCGTTTCAAAAATTCAACATAAGAACAGAATATTAAAAGCTGTTAGAGAAAAGAAGCAAATCACCTATAAAGGAAAGCCCATCAGAATTACAGCAGACTTCTCCACACAAACAATGAAGTCAAGAAGAGCATGCAGTGAAATATTTCAAGTCCTGAAGAAAAACAACTTCCAACCCAGACTGATTTACCCTGCAAAACTATCCTTCAAAATCGATGGAGAAATAAGATACTTCCATGACAAAGAGCAGCTGAAGAACTTCATGACCAGCAAACCAACCCTGCAAAGAATACTGAAAGATACTCTAGATAGACATGAAAATAGCTACGACATCAAAAACATCAACAGAAGAAGAACACCAAGCAGGACAAACAGGTAGAGTTTGAAAAAGGTAAAGAAACTACCACAGAAAGATAACATGACTAAAACAAGCCAGTATATATCAGTTATAACCATTAATGTAAATGGCCTCAATTCACCAATCAAAAGGAACAGACTGGCAGAATGGATCAAGCAACAACATTCTACCATATGCTGTCAACAAGAAACCCATCTAACCCAAAAGGAAATTCATAGACTGAAAGTCAAAGGATGGAAAACAATAATCCACACAACAGGAACCCAGGAAAAAGCAGGAGTGGCTATTTTGTTGGCAGATGATGTGAACTTCAAAAAAATAATGGTCAAAAGAGATAAAGAGTTTTCACTCTTGGAGAGAAAACTCCAAGAGGAAGAAATAACAATCTTAAATATATATGCACCAATATGGGAGCACCCAACTATATAAAACAAATATTAATAGAAATGAAAAATCAAATAAGCAATAACACTATTATAACAGGAGACCTTAACACACCCTTGACTCAAAGAGACAGATCAACTAGACAGAAAATCAGCAAAGAAATAACAGAACTGAATCAAACCTGTGAACAAATGAACCTGTAGACGTCTACAGAGTTTTTCACCCAATAATATCAGAGTATACATTCTTCTCAGCTTCACCTGGTACATTGTCTAGAATAGACCATATATTAACCCATAGAGAACATGCTTAAGTAAATGCAAAGGAATCGAAATTGTCCCATGCATACTATCTGATCACAGTGCCATCAAACTGGAAATTAATGACAAAAGAAACTGCAAAAACTCTGTAAACACATAGAAATTAAATAGCACACTCCTGAACAATCAGTGGGTCACAGAGAAAATTAAAGAAGAAATCAAACAATATCTACAAGCAAATGAAAATACAAATACAACTTACCAGAATCTGTGGGATGCAATGAAAGCAGTCCTCAGAGGGAAATTTATTGTGAATTCTCACATCCAGAAAATGGAATGAACACAAATAAATAATCTGATTTTACACCTCAAACATCTAGAAAAAGAAGAGCAAGCCCAACCCAAAGCCAAAAGAAGGGAGGAAATTATAAAGATCAGAGCAGAAATTAATGCAATTGAGACTAAGAAAACAATACAAAGAATCAACAAATCAAAGAGCTGGTTCTTTGAAAGAATAAATAAAATTGATAAGGCCCTAGCCAACCTTATTAAAAAAAGGCAAGAAAAAACTCAGATCCATGCAATAAGGAATGAAAAGGGTGAAATCACTACAGACCCTGTGGAAATACAGAAGATCATCAATACCTACTTTGAAAATCTTTACTCTCATAGGTTTAGATAACACTGAAGAAATGGACAGATTTCTAGAAACATTATCAATTACCAAAACTGGATTCAAGAAGAGGTGAAACTACTGAATAACCCAATTTCTATAAGGAAATAGAAAATGTAATTAGAACCTTAGCAACCAAGAAAAGTCCAGGTCCTGACGGATTCACAGTTGAATTCTACAAGAAATTCAAGGAAGACTTAATGCCAACACTCCTCAAACTCTTCAATGAAATTGAAAGGGAAGGAAGTCTCCCTAAATCATTCCTGGAAGCAAGTATTACCCTAATACCAAAACCAGAGAAAGACCCAACCAAAAAAGAGAACTACAGGCCAGTCTCTCTAATGAACATCGATGCAAAAATCCTCAATAAAATACTGGCAAACAGAATCCAGCAAGTCATCAAGAAAATTATATCCACCACAACCAAGTGGGTTTCATCCCAGGAATGCAAGGATCGTTCAACATACGCAAATCAATAAATGTAATACACCATATCAATAGAGCCAAAGATAAGAACCACATGGTCATTTCAATAGATGCAGAAAAAGCTTTTGATAAAGTCCAACACTCTTTCATGATAAGAACTCTACAGAAAATTGGAATACATGGCCTTTACCTCAATCTGATAAAAGCCATCTATGACAAACCAACAGCTAGTATCACATTAAATGATCAAAAACTGAAAGCTTTCACTCTAAAATCGGGAACAAGACAAGGATATCCATTATCACCGCTCCTATTCAATATAGTGCTGGAAACATTAGCCAGAGCAATTAGACAGGAGACAGAAATAAAAGGAATAGGGATAGGAAAGGAAGAAGTTAAATTATCACTATCTGCAGATGACATGATACTCTAAATAGAAGACCCACAAACTCCACAGAAAGACTTTTGGATGTCATAACCAAATTCAGTAATGTAGCTGGATACAATGTCAATACTCAGAAATTAATAGCATTCCTGTCACAAAGGACAAACTCACTGAGAGAGAAATAAGAGAAACTACACCCTTTACAATAGCATCGAAAAAAATGAAATACTTAGGAATCCACCTAACAAAGGAAGCAAAAGATCTATTCAATGAAAATTACAGTACTCTGAAAAGAGAAATTGAAGAGGATCTCAAAAAATGGAAAAACATTCCATGCTCATGGATAGGAAGAACAAACATTGTGAAAATGGCCATTCTCCCAAAATTGTTGTACAGATTTAATGCAATTCCCATCCAAATACCATTAGCATACTTCACAGATCTAGAGAAATCATTCTTAAAATTTATCTGGAACCAGAAGAGACATAGAATAGCAAAGGCATTTCTGGGCAGCAAGGGCATGACAGGAGGCATCACAATCCCAGACTTGAAATTATACTACAACACTACTGTAATAAAATCAGCATGGTACTGGAAGCAAAACAGACCTGAGGATCAATGGAATAGATTAGAAGATACAACCCCAAGTACAAACACACTCAGTCACCTTATCTTTGACAAAGGGGCCAAACATGTTCACTGGAAGAAAGATAGCCTCTTTAATAAATGGTACTTGAAAAACTGACTTTCTATATGCCAAAAACTAAAACTAGACCCAAGCCTATCACCGTGCATTAAACTAAAGTCAAAATGGATCAAAGATCTAAATATTAAAACAGAAACACTAAATCTCCTGGAAAACAAAGTAGATAGGAATCTTGAAGACATGGGGTAGGTGGAGAATTCATAAACAAAAGTCAAACTGCATGGGAAACACTTCCCAGAATCAACAACTGGGATCTTGTCTTGTTAAAAAGTTTTTGCATGTCAAAAGAAGTCTCCAACAGAGTGAAAAGAAAACCCACCAATTGGGAAAAAATTTTAGTCAACTGCCCTTCAGACAAAGGTCTTCTATCTAGAACATATAAAGAATTAAAAAATATCAGGACCTTGAAATTCAAAGACCCAATCAAAAAATAGGCATCTGAAATGAAGACACACTTCCCAGCTGAAGACACATGAATGGCAAATAAATACATGAAGAAATGTTTAGCATCATTGGTCATTAGAGAAATGCAAACTAGAAGAACTCTGAGATTTCATCTCACTCCAGAAAGAATGGCCAGGATCAAGAAAATCACCACCAACAAATGCTGGAGATGCTTTGGGGAAAAAGGAACCTTTCTCCCACTGTTGGTGGGAGTATAGACTGGTGCAGCCACTGTGGAAATCACTCTGGAGGTTCCTCAAAAAGCTAGGATTGGAAGTCCCATTTAACACAGCTATTGCGCTTCTGGGCATATTCTCAGAAGAAGTGAAATCATCATACCACAGTGATATATGTGCACCCCTGTTTATAGCAGCACAATTTGTAATAGCCAAATCTTGGAAACAACCCAAATGTCCATCAGTTGAGGAATGGATAATAAAGATGTGGTACTTTTATACAATGGAGTACTATTCCGCTATAAAGAACAATCACCTTGAGGCTTTTATAGGTAAATGGATGCGACTTGAGACCATACTCATAAGTGAAATAAACCAAACTCACATGTGTGAACACCGCATCATCTCCCTAGTGTAAGAAACTGAAAGACTGATAAATATGGAGAAAAGGTTCTGAAGTCCAATGGTGCTTTTATTCTTTGATTTGATTGGTTCAAGTCTCTTTTCTACTATTTGATTGCAGTATGTGAGAAGATAGGAACAGCTCTTTTGAAGAAAACAGGGAACATTAAAGTAGCCATTGTTGGTTTCTTGTTGTCTGATTTGAAGGCCTGTAATGCTTTCACTCTTGTTTTATCTGGTTTTATATTATTTTGTTTTGTTTGAGTTTATTGTCTGTAAATGTATGAACAACCATTTTGAAGAAGGCAAGAGACACTAGGGTAGCCATTGTTAATCTCCTGTTATATTTTGAAGACCTGTATTGCTTGCAGTGTTCTGTTCTGAAATGCTATGTTGTGTTTGACTCTGTATGTTGTGTTTGACTCTGTTCTCTTTTGTTCTATTCTCTTTAAAATAAAAAAAGAAAAAGAATCAATCCTAGATCTAGAGTATAGATTAAATGTATACTTTAGAAAATAAATAACTTTTATATGACAGAATGAAATATTATTATAGAAACTGTAAATTGCAGACAATGAAAAAATATATATAACTAGCTATCACTCAGCATTTGAATTTTGTAATTTTACAATTATTTTCTACTAAAATATTAGTTTGACTATGGAAATGTATTTATGTATTGAAAAAATTCGTATATATTTTCCAATGTCTTGTATTATTAAAAGAAAATCAGTTATGTATTATAAAATCAGTTATAATTGAGTTATGTTTGTATCAGTGCTTTCCAGAGAAGCAGATTTAATGCAAGATATACAAATATATTAGAATTTACATGATTGGCTTACAGAGTTACATGTGGAACGGTGCAAAGTGCTGGCTGTGCTGGACCTCCAAAGGATCCAGTTGAAGGCCTGGAGCTCACTGTCATGTCCTGTACAAGACCATGTCAGGAGGCCAAAGGGTCTGTGATAGAAGGCTAGAAGACTGAAGGGTCTGTGCTAGAGGCTGAAGAGTCTACATTGGAAGCCAAGAGATGAAATCCAAGGAGAAGGTGAAGACTAGAGCTCCTCTGAAGAAATGGAAGCAAGCTTTTTTTCTTTGTTAGCCTTTTATACCGTTCAGGTCACAAACTTCCCCATTGTGAGTCTTCTGTCTTTTAGGAAATCCCTTCAGCCACACCCAGAACTATAATGATCCAATTTAGTTAGGTGTTTCTTACTGAAATTGACAGTTAACTATGTTAAATAATGTAAAGGTCTCTTGTTATGTGTTGCTAGCTTTTGTTCCTGCTATTATACTCCATTTATGCATTTCTTTCAGAACTATGTCCTGGGTGGCTATTAAGACACTGTCCTGCAACAAGGAAAATAATCACTAATCTCCTGGAATTTACCATATAAAATTTTCAGCAAAGATGAAAATGTGTGCACTGTCCAGTGTGTTTATTTTAACAAATTTGAATTTGAATAGCCACATATGGCTAATGATTATGATCCTAAATACTGCCTTTTTTTGTGGACGAGTACCAGTAATTGAACTCAAAACCTTGTACTTGTGAGGCAGGCGCTGCACCACTGTATATCCCTGGCTCCAATACTATCTTATAGAACTAAATTATTCAGAATTTGAAATCTACTCTTTGTACTCACAATTCTGAACTGTTAAGAGAAATTTCCTGGGATCTGGGATATATAAGCCTTTTTTTAAAAATTAGTTTATTAGGCAGCAGTTATCCAAAATAAATGAGAAAACCATAAAATGTTGAATTTTGACCCATATGTTAATATTAGGTGACATTTTATTTAAAATGACTAATTATGAGTTACTGCAGAATTAATTAGTCCAATTTAAAAATAATTGTTCTATAGTCTACTCAGTGTATATTGCTACTTTAAGATTTATATCATTAAAAATAATTTGAGGAATCAGAATCCACATTCCCTTGAATTGACGTTTGATTCTTCTGCTTTTTTCTTTTGCCACCTACATGAAAATCTATACTTACAGCTTCATGTCGGAAATCTATATGCTGGAATGGAAATGGCAAAAAATGAAATTTATAGTTTCTAGATGATGCAGAATCAAATGAATGAAAATATATGATTAATCTCTTCTGTGAGTCTATCCTTTGTCTAACTGACTCTTAAAATTATAGGACTATCTTTTATATCATTAAATCAAAAAATAAAACAAATACTGAAGTAGGGAACATTAAAACAGAATGCAAGGTCTTACTACAAACCCTAGTTGCATAATAAATAAATAATATAATCACACTGAAGAGAATAAGGAAGAAAAATAGCCAAAATTACTGTGGAGGGCTGGGGATTTAGCTCAGCAGCCTAAGCACCTGCCTGGCAAGCACGAGGTCTTGAGTTCGATTCCCAGTGCTGCAAAAAAAAAAAAAAAAAAAAAGTTACTGTAGAAACTATCATGACTGGATACTGTATAGCTAAAGACCAAAAGTTACACATAACTGCTATAATATTAATTTGTAAGACTGTTTCTAATTGAGGCATGCACCAACAAATCATTTTGTAGACACGTGTTTTCTAGAATTTTAATGTATATATTAGAATTAAATTATTAAATCAATTTTAGGTAATATAGATCACATTTTCTTCATTCATCTAGGCTGATTCTGTATCTTGACTGTTGTGCATTATATCACAATAAACATGGATATGCATATATCTCTATGGTATGGAATGTGATTTAGTATAGCTACTATGGAAATCAATATAGAGGTTCCTTAAAAAACCAAAAATAGGACTACCATTTGATCAAGCTATTCTACTCCTTAAGAGATAGCCAAAAGAATTAAACTCTTAAGACAATGATTGTTTCCCATACCCCGGATAAATCTAATTACAAAACAGTCATAAAGGAAGGTTAATGGACGCAATGAATTCTGTAGTATTTTTAAGCTTTTTTATTTTGAACTGGCACTAAGAAAAATTGCAAAATTAAGTTCTGTTTCATTATTTACTTCCTATATAAATATCTTCCATGACAAAAGAGTACAGAATTAACAGTAAAACAATGTAAGTAAACTCTAGAATTTACTTAACACTCATCACTTTTTCCAGTATGTATGTATGTATATATGTATTATGTATCAGTAACACAAAGACTGTTTCTAATTGTCAATAGAATCATAGTGTTAATCCTGAAAGGACATTTATATTTTGTGTATTCAGTGTCTTAATTTCAGCAATTTAAAGTCATTTTATCCATCTTTCCTAAGACTATTAAGAGATAAACTCTTTATTTTTCTTAAAACTTGTCAATTCTTAGGATATATCATCTAGGAGCAATTTTCTTCATTGATAAATACTTCCTGTTGTTGAAAACATGGTTGTACTGTCTGTGTTTCTCTTACTGTACTAGCTGTGAGAGTGCACCAGGCTACATTTAACTTTTAAATGTAGTTATATGGACATACTTAAAAAATAGTCACCGTCAATTTGTTAAACAAATTTCTGAATAAAAGTAGGAATTAATGATTATGTAGGCACCTATCCAGCGCATACTTACATACTTTTTTTCATTTGCTTGTCCAACTGTGTATTTCCATTTTTATCGTTTCACCTCAAATCATTTCGGAAAGCTTCTAATCAGGCAATTAATGTTTATTGAATACTTATGCTGGAACTTGCATCAATGAAAACTTGATAGGAAATTCTGGCATGTGGAAGCATACATTCAAATGAGGAGAAGCATATAAAAGAAAATAAGAAAGATACCAGTATTAACTTGAAAACTCCTCTATGTCTTGATCTAGTTTTAGACTTTTCTGTAGCTCACAATGTCAGGGACATTACTGAGACTAATGAAGACTAAAGTGGAGTTTAGGAGCGATTGATTTAATCTTTTAGCTTTCTTAATGGAGCAAAACCTAGAGAAAAGTTCATGAGAAAAGTGACAAGACTTGCATTGCACAGCATACGTGAATATATATGCATATGTTTACATGTATTGAGTATATATATATATATATATATGCACACTGTATTATATATGCACATATGCATATATAGATAAAGTATATCAAAGACATGAGATACATTTAAGATGTGTTCTCTAAAACAGGAGCATTAAGTACTTTATTTTTAAAATCAAATTTGGCCTTCTGTGTGACCTAGTGTTCAATAAATCTTCATAAATGAATGGAGAAGAAAGAGCTTTCAAAATATTATAGGAAAATGAGGTGATCATGATAAATAAATTAGATAAAAGCTAAATCTTGATAACATTAAGGCACAACAGTCTTGTGTGTGACAATACTTTGTAAGTAGTATATGTTCGCATATAAATATTAGATGTTACAAAAACAGCAGGGAGACTCTTTCACTGAGTTAACCTAAGTTAACTAAGTTCATTAAGTTAGCTCATGTCCATGCCATAATACATGCTCATTAGATTTGGTTCTATTGATTATTTTAGGAAAGTTAATAGCCAATCTTAACATGTTTTATAACAATGAAATTTTAAAAATAGGTTATACTAGCTACTTATGATTAAAATGATCCAACTTTGATTGGAATTGTTAGCCAGTTTTGAAATACTACTCTTCAAAGCTTTATAAACAGTCAGGTAGCATAGCTCTGGCACTAATTGGATCTTCCAAGGAGTCTAATAAGGCTGAACGTCATTTACTTAGCAGTAAACAGCTGACTAGAGTACAGGGACCCACTCCCTCCAAAAAAATTTGCGGCAAAATTCATCAGTATTAGAAATTAGCTGTAAATCTTCCAGTGTAAGAACTGCTATTGTTAGTAAATGAGCATCTCTGCAGAAAAAACTGAACTACTTTCTGGCTTCTACCAATTCTATTGAACATAAGTGCCTTTTTCCACCTTCTTTTGGAGGAAGTACTCTTGAGCCTAAAGTGGTGGTAGCTGACCTGGTTTCTCGTGTTTCCTTAGATTGCTGATTACCGAGCAGGTTCTGGAAGGTCAGTGTATTTACCTTGCCCTTTGCCTTTTGTCTGATTCTCTGAGTGGAAGATGGTGATACGCCTCTTGCAAAGAAAGACTTCTCTGGCTGTCTCCTCTATTTCACTGGACTTTTCTTTATTGGTCATTTCTTTACTTTCATACCTTTTTGAAAGTAACCTAGGACTTACTTTTCTACTAGTGTGCACAAACTTAGTTTAAAACAACACACATCCATCTCCCAACATATCCTTCCTGTAGGATTTTCTTCTTTGTAGCCTATTCTCCTTTCATCCCATGTGCGTGTTTTCTTCCTGTCTCCCTATCGCAGATAGCAAAGTCAGGTAGAGACTGTTAAGCAGTTAGAAAGGGACCAGGTCAAAAATAGAGGCAAACCAGTCCTGGAGTCAAGGACTGAGTTGATAGACACTAGACCCCAATATGCAGACATAATGGTTAGACCTGCCAGCCTCCCCCGAGATAACAGCCCAAGCTTTTCTGTAACCAGCATTATCTGGTCCAGTAAGCCTGAACAATGTAACAAAAATGTAGAAACAGTGTAATGAACACATAGATGGATGACCAGAATACTCTTGACTCTTCTGCCTAGGTCTTCCAGAAATACCTTTGTTCTAGTCTATGTCTTGTTTTTCTGTTGGGTCAATATTAGCTATGTGACCTATACTTGTAACTCTATAGGTTGATTGTAGTTTGTCTCAAGGTACTCTGTGATGTATTTGTCTGTATAAAAACCCACCAAAGAACTCAGTGGCAACCCACTCTAGGGACTCCTCCTGCCTCTCAGAAGCTTTCTCGTGATACAGTTTTCCTACTCTTCGCCTCTTTTGTCCTCATGTCCATTTGTCCACATTGTGAGATAGGAACTGGATACATCTCACAGGTTGGAAGAAAACCTATACTGTCTCCAAAATCCTGTTAAAAATCTGTTTTCTGGGGTTGAACTTTCTAACATTCACTTGTAAAGTATTGAATGAATGTTATCCTTTTCTTCAGGTGTATTTTTAAATTTCTTTTTGTTGCTATAAAATAAAACGTTTTCCTTTTAATAGTATTTGAGGTATTAGCAAGATGGTGAATTTGGTTAGAGCACAAACAGTAGACAAACCATGCCTGTTTTCTGAGTTCACATCACAGAGGTACCTGACTACCATCCACATGTACCGGCAGAACTTCTGCCGAAATTCTCTGTATCTATTCTTGGCTGCAGGTGGGTGGTGACTCCTGGAGGGAGCTGATAGAGAAAAGAGCATTCTCAACTAGATGTGTTGAGAAAAGCTTGCAAACTGTTTTTCTACTGTAGGAACAGACTGCTAGCCTTTCATCTTTTCATATACTTCGTGAGGCTTTCATTTTAACTTTGAATTGTTTCATAAAATATATATATTCTAACTAGATGTCCTTTATATGAAAATACTTACTTTTGATGGAGTGGTATATTGTGATTTTGCTCTGGTTAACATAGCCTACATTAACCCTTTTCATTTTGTTATTTCTCTGAAGCCTCATACTGATTATCTGATTGTGTTTTTAGAAAGCCCAATCTTGATCTTTCTGAGGAGAGCATCCGGGCTTCATTGTCTCCACTAGGTAAGTAAAAAATAAGGGAAAGACTCCTATTACCTAGATTAACATTTCATTAACTGTTAATTTCCATGTCAGATACCATGTAAGAATCACTCTCCCTTTTTTTAATGGAGAAAAAAAAATCCTAAAACTCTAATAGGAAATTTTGTCAAAAATAAAATTCATCCTGAAACCCTTTCTAAAAACTGTATGTAGTCTTTATCACTCTATTATTGAGAATCAGTACAACTACAGAAAAAGTAAGAGACAGATGCCAATCTGAGTAGACACATGTCTCCAAAATAAAATATTTTCTATCAGCAGAAAATGTTTTACTTGATGGACTGACTTGATAATCTTGACTGTATAAACAGTTGGATGCCAAGAAACTGTATTGCCAGCAAACATTTTCAAGAGATAAGCACTTGTGTACCACATAGAAAAATCTTTCCTTTGGCTGAGTCCACCACGTGTTTTAAAATATGTCATCCATCATTTTAGTGTTAAGAGCGCCCCCTGGTGTGGTTGTATAATTATGTTGATGTGAAATTTAAACAACTTTTTTGTCTTGTTTTGCTATCAAATGGTGATAGACCCTCTTTTTATGTCAGATTGACTTAATCAATAGAGCATGCAGTGGCTCCAGAAATAGACATTTAAGTTTCTTTTTCCTTTGCTCATGAGGGTCAGTTAGTCAGTGTTTCAGCTTGAAAACAAAATTTGGGAGTATCTAATTTCTAAACTTATTTTAAGCTAATAAGGTCATTTAGTAACTGAGATTGTACACTGGAATAAAATTTTATGGGATAATCAATTCTTTGGTGATAATAGCTAAGTGACGAGTTGCTACTAATAATTCCTTCTTGGTAAATTTATGGGTATTTTAATAATTAAGAGAATTCAGGCATGTTTTGTTTTTAAAGCATCTACTGCAAAAGAACAAAACAAAACAAACCCGACAACAACAACAACAACAAAAACCGTTTTCAGATTTTATTCCAAATCAGCATCTTTCCTATAGTTGTAGAAATTGCAAATGGGACCATAATTCATAAATCACTCTTAAATACCTCCTACCATCGGGTGTAAATGCCCCAGATCACCTCCACTCCCACACTGTAAGGTTTCAGTCTAAGTTGGCAGCTAGGAACATCTTTTGTAACTCTTATGTTTTTTGTGCATTTAAATTTTAGTCTTTGGGAGATAATTAAATCATCATTGCGAACTTTACTGTACATAATATTTTAAACCACCTTGCTATAAATTTGATAATTGGAAATAATTCTCCCTGTTGTTTTTCTCTAAATTATCGTGTTTTAACCATTTCTTTTAGGTTTGTGTTCTAAACTTGATAATGTGCAGGACTACAGTGGCAAGCTGTTTGTAGTAGACTGCTTTCCTTTTTTTAATTTCCTCTGTATGTTCTCTTCATGACTGATGGCAAAGGTGTAAGCTCAGTACAGTATTTATAGTAATTCTTGTCTTGCAGAAAGGATGAAAAAAAATCAGAGCAATGAACTTGGTATAGCAGACCTGTGTTTCACATTACTTTAGAAACATTTGGCTTTGAACAAGACATTTGGTGACTTTCAGAAGCTCAGTGTTTTCTGTGAAAGAAGAATACAAGCAAGTTCCTACTTCATGGGATGTTGTTAATGCATTCTTCGTATTAATACGTACTTAAAGAGACTGTAATTCAGACTGGGGGTTGAGTGCCTTATGAGGATTTATTTCTCACAATCTGTGAACTAAGTACTATTGTTTCTATGTTATTGATGAAGCACAGTGAAGCTAAAAGGTTATGATTCTAGTTGAGGGTTGCCTTGAAATTGGTACGTAACTGTTGTGCTATCTGCTTTATTTAATGATCCTTACTCAGTTTTACTAATTTGTCCTTAA
>RJWT010004679.1:0-32705 GCA_004365215.1 Cuniculus paca
TCACTCAGCACTATGTCCTCAAGTCCCATCCATGTTGTAGCACGAGTCAGAATTTCATTCCTTTTTAAGACTAAATAACATTCCACTGGGAATATACACATCCGGCTCGTCCATTCATTCGACTGTCGATGGGTACCTGAGCTGCTCCCACCTTTCAGCAGGTATGAATAATGCTGCCACTAACTCGAGTGTGCAACACACGCGATCTTCAAGCATCTAGAGGATGGTATGGAAGAGCAGGTCCTTTCAGAGATGCGTAGATATGTGTACTGATGCTGGAAATGAGAAAACTTTCTGTACCCAAAGCAGCAGGAAAGGGCCCCCAAAGCTAGGAGCAGGCGTGCATGAGTGGCTGGGAGAACAGTTAGTCTGGGAGGACAAGGGGCAGCCAGGCGTGGAGGCTGTGCCCGTGTCAGAGGGCCAAGGCCAGTGGAAGACTTCCCACTGCTTGCTTTGTTCTGGTTTAATCTCACCAGGAGCCTGCCCAGGGAGTGGAAGGGACACTGCTGGTGGTGTAGATGCTGAAAGATCCAGGCCCCAAGCCTCCCTGTCATCTCTTGCGCCCTTTTTGGCTTCCCTTTCATGGATTCTGAGCAAGGCTCTGGGCCCTACACTGCCTGTGATTTGGGGCTCTGCCTGCGGAGCCCTGACAGCATTGTGGCGCTTATGCTCTTTACTGGCGGTTGAGAACTGGCAACATACCTCTGGTCAGAAAGGCCTGGGCCTGGGGTCTGGACAAGGTCACAGTAGTGGCTCACCCAGCCCAGGAGCCAGGAGGAAGGTCACTGACCACCAGGCCTGTGTTTCAGGTGGAAACAGGAAGCCATGGGAGGCCAGCAGAGCCAAAGCAAAGTATAGGTGAGGAGAATACAAGACAGACTAAGGAGACGGTCAAGGGACAGTGGACAAAATCATTTCAGCAACACAAGGAACAAGACCTGACAGGAACTGGATACAGGAGTCTCAGTGACAAGAAGCTAGGGCTGACTTTAGATACAATCATGAGTCACTAGATGTTCAAAAATAGCACCCCAAGTAGCCCAAGTCAGGTTAAACCCCAATCCTGATGTCCAGGGCCCAAAACCGTATGAGGCAGCTCTCAGCATCAAGAAGGAAATGTTGGCCTCCTCATTCCATAGTCCCTTTCCAAGGAAGACTCATCTCTGCCTTCACCGATCTCATCTGTACCCACAGACAGACAGCAGGTCCATCAGGAAGCCAATGAGCAGGTGTGGCATTACACCTTTTATTTTACTTGAAACTCAGAAGAAGCAAGATGATTTGAACCAACCTTTTCTGTTGATTTAATGAGTGCTGTCAGATGCTTTAATACCACAGGCCCGTCTAAGCTGTACGTAAAGTTCACGTTATCAAAGATGATCACTCCTTCATGGGGCCAGCCTGGTGGCGGGCGTTTCTGGTATTCCCAAGGCGCTTCTTTTTCTAGATCTGTGTATTCAATCACTCTCTCCACTGAAATCATCTGAAAGAGACATGGCACCCACACAGGTGATGATTGGAGAGCCTTGTTTGTGGATGTCTAAGATGCTTGTGCTATGCTCTGGTCAAGGGTAACCCACATATTGCTGGCTGAGGATACCCCAGGTCTTAACATCTAAAGGTGGAGGAGGAGCTCGATACCTTGCTATTGTGTTGGTCATCATGTCGCACCTTCACTTATGACTAATTCCTTCAATAGTCTAACACCGAACGAATACAATGAGAATTTTGTAAAAGCAAGGAATATTTATGGCCTCCAATCAAGGGTCTTCTGTGGCCACCTGCTATCCATCAGTTAAGTCAGATAGTCGTCAAACCTCATTGTAATAATTCTACTCTACTGGAAGAATGAAATGGAAATATTTCATGTTCACTGTTTAGTTCTCTCTAGGAGAAGTTGTGAATATTTAAAAGAGGAAGCAATTAAGCCTCTCCTAAACAACCACGGACTGGTTCCTTGGAGGAGGACAGTATCGCATGGTTAGTCCTATTAGAAAGAAACACCAGCAAATTCTGGGCTTTCTGCCTTCTGCTCTCCACATAGGAAAAGAAATGCTAAAACTATAAGGGTGGGCGGGTGGGAGTAAGGGAATAGGGGAGACCTATTAATTAAACAAACAAACAACTTCAAAATATTGAATTCTTCTTTTACCAAGAATGAGGAATTACCCATTAAGAAACAAAAATAAACAGGCCTCTAAGAAATTAGCTTATATCCTCTCTAGGATTTCAGAACTTCCCTCCTACAGAGACATTTATTACATTTGAAGACAGCTTGCGATGAATATAAAACCTGCTGACATAGCATACATGGACTGAGAAAAAGATGTATATATTTTATTTTACATTAACTTTAAACAGATGGAGGAAGGATTTTAAAAAACTCTGTTAGCTACGATTAAAAATAACAGTTTTAATATTTTACATAAGAAATGCTTTTACGCCATTTAATGGCAAAGAGACTTGAAAAGGCCAAGAACGTTCAGATAAACATTACCATATTCTCCACTTCGGCGCTTTGTCTCACAGACCACTGGAACATCCCCATGAGGGTGAGGGCGTAGGACAAAGCCAAGCCAACCTGTCCAGCATTCAAAGCTACACAGAGAGGGAGGAGGAAACAATGTCAATCTCATTTGCAGAACGTGCCTGGCGCCCTCTGCCACTCTACCAAGAGGACCCAGCAAGTTGCGGATCATGATAGTAATAGTTACACCTCTACTCTGTGTTGATGGAGATCGTGACACAATTTCAAAAACCCACTATGCTTTTGGAAAGCTTATAGTATGAGTTTATTAATCCCAACGGATCAGCAGATAGTTTTGAAAAAAACAGCAGTAGATATGTGAGGAATAATGTCATTATTCAGACATACATCATTACGGTTTTGCAACCCATGACGTCACCCCACTTTCTACATCCAAGGCAACCACCATTGGAAACCACTAAAAACAAGGCATTGGGTTCCAAAAGACAATGCTTTGCACAGTAAAATACGGCTCCCATTGTTCTATTATTAAATACCATAATTCAGAGGTGTCACTATGGAAGTTAGGGGTGGCGAATTCACGCCACACATGCCAACCTCAGCTTGTCTGGCACTCACCTGGCAATGACCACAACGCTTTCTCAGTCTAGTACACAGGCAACTCCACACTAACCTAAGCCCAAAAGCAAACCTAAAGCCCTAAGGACAAAATGCTTAACAGTAACCTCGATTTTCACCTCACAACTATCAGACATAACCAGGACTTTCCAGAATGTTATTTGCACAGATCTCAAGCTATTCAAAGGAAGATAAAAGAGATGCATCTAGACCCAGTGACTCCTCTAAATGGGTCACACTGCGGAATCAGCACATCCATGCTGGCACGCTGTAAATGCTTGAATACACTTCATTAGAACCGAACAGTATATACCATTAGACAAGGTGGCAAGAGTTTAATTTAATAACTGTAAACACAGCTATAAATTGTAATCATACCATAAATAGTTATTCGCATCTGCACTTACTTTGTGCCAAAATCAGGGACCCGAAGGTAACAACAATGACAAAGACGGCACAGATGGCATCCAGACGCACGGCGAACCATCGCGACGTCGTCAAAAACAAGAACCAAGCCTCTGTATTTGGGAACCAGAACAAGCACGATGTGTAAGTACAAAAACCACATGAACTGCAGTGAACGTGAGCAGCATTACAATGCTAACTGAGTAGCACAGTAGAGCCACACAGCCAAGGAACCTGAAGGTTCCAGAAAGCCGGACAATGCATTCATGGAACTCACACGAAACTGCAGTGGCTTTGCAACAAGTTGCACTGAAACATGCAACCCAGAGGTGATAAGCAGGAATGCAACTGCAATTAAAAACCAAACAAAACATGAAAGAAATGGTCTTGCAGGGCTGGGCTATCATGTGAAGCTTGCCAGTTCACATATGGTTCTTGGTTCAGTAGCAGAGAACACAGTTTGCAATCTATTTCTATGGAAGGTTCTACGGTATGAACCTTCTATACTTACAGGGTCCTGCACAGGGAGCAAAGTGCCAAGGGGCTGCATGTGAGTGACCACCTTCCTAAAAGGGTCTGCAAGTGGTTTATAAAGTACCATGCAGGCATAAAAACAACACAGATGGGAAGATGGGCCAGGATTTTGTATATTCAGAGGAAATTTGGAAATGTATAAGTGGAAGAAAACTTCACTGATAAAAAGAATAATACACATCCAGTGGTCAATCTGTTAATCAGAAAACTGATTTTCTCTGTCACTTCTGCAATCTCACATGCTCCAAAGTCTAAATCAAGAGTCAGTAACCCACAGCCTATGGGCCAAGTTATGCTCATTGCCTGTTCAGTAGAAGTCTGAAGGGAGTGTGGACAGTAAATGAGATGCTGTCTATACTGTGTTAGAGCAGCACAGGATAGCACTCCCGCAAGGACTGTGTGGCACACAAACCCTGAAACACTTGCTAAGTAGCCTTTTGCAAAAAAGAAAAAGAAAAAAAAAAAAGATTTCCTGAGCAAAGGGACAGAGAGCCTCAGGGCACTGAGATGGAAGAGCCATGCAAACTGGGCACGGGTAAAGCGGGAACGTATAAAGGGACACCATGGGGAGTTAAAGCCCAAGGGCAGAAGGACAGGAAGATGTGCTAAGGCGAACGTGGGCAGTGCCCGGCAGCAGACAGAGATGCTACCTGATAAGCAAGCACTAGATTCCAGGCTCTGAGGCCACTTCCAGACACATACAGACCTGAGTGTAAGTCCTGGTGTGCATCGAACAGCTCCTGACACCTCTCTTCAGCCCTGTATGCTCGGATGGTCCAGAGCCCTTGGAGGGAAGAGGATAAGTGGGAAAAGACAGGACTCCGTGCTGCAGAAACACAGACACAAAACAGAGGAAGCTTAGAAAGGCTGGATGCAAGAAACCAGCTGCCACCTGTGCTCCACAGTCACACATCCCACCAAGGGCGAAATGAGGGGCTCTGTTTCCAGATGAAGTACTCCCAGCAACCTGGGGAGGACCCTGCTCACCAACACTCAGCTCCTGGACAATGCCTGCCTTATTTTAAGGACTAGGACATTAAAGTGCTTCTACCCACCTTGGCCCAAATTCAAATATAGTTATCATTCTCTCTTTGCTAACCCATCCTTCGAGGTCTTCTCATGGACATCTCTTTAGGCAAAATTATTTTTCACTGATTTTTAAGCCAGCAGCATTATTATTATTATTAATTATTTTACAGTTCTGTTAAGAATACTCACCACACAGTGAATTATGATAATCTATTTATGTGTCTGCTTCCACCTTAGATTATCAATTTAGGGGCAAGGCCATAGCTATGCTGGGCCAGTAACTAGAACAGCACCTGGCACAGACAGGTCCTGACAAGTATGCTGAACAGGCAGTGTCACCTCCTTGCACCCTGGAGAAGCTTCCTCTGTCGATGGTGCTAGAAGAGTTCTTTAGGTCACTGTGTACCTGGGTAGCTGCACTGCACTTGTGCCCACAGATCCTGCTCAGCCAGGAGGTCTCCGACTGGTCTTGACCTCAGCAGTAGGACATGAAGGATGCTTTTGTAACTACCCTACCAGAAACCTGTCCTCATATTTGGAGTTCACTGTGCCATGTGGCCTCCAAATCTGACTGTGGCCTTAGTGGCTTTATCATCGTAACAGAATTTAGGAAGGTAAATTCTCCTTTGTGTATCTTCGCTTTGATTTGGGACATGTGCCCCATGAACTGCACCATGACCAACAGGCCTAGCCCCTCCCCCCGGACACGTGGCTGCCCGCTGCGAGGCAGGATGGTTCCTAGAGCACCCCCCCACCTTCTGCACTGTGAACAGGGCTGTATTGGGCTGGGGGCATCAAGGGTAGAACCCAGAATGCAGTCTTTACCACTGTCTAGAATGAACCATTTGTGCTTTCTGGGTAGGAAATACTGACAGATGACTTTGTCACCTGTCCACATCCTACAGAAGTGTTGCTGGTAGAACATGGAGCAATTAGGAGAAGTGAAGCCCGTTCATCTTACAAGAGGCTGTGTAGATTTTATAAGATGAGTGGGTAAAAATCAGGGGGGAAAACTCAGTTATTCTGTAGGGCGTCTGAGCGCTCGTCAGTATGACAGTGCGCTCCAACACGGGTGTTCTCACCGTGCCCTGGCTGCGGTGTGTGTTTTGGGGGGCCTGGGGTACATGAGTACCAAGACGCAGGGCTGCCTCATAAAGCACTGTAGTTGTACAAGCGAGGAGGAAGGGAGCTGCCAAACGTGTATGAGAGAAGGTGGCACTCCGCGGCCACGGTCCTGCTGACTGCCCACTCCTCCCTGGGGCTCTTTGCTGGCCAGGATACATCTTTTAACTGCTATTTATTTCCTTTACCTCTGCGCTTTTAAGATGATAATGGGACGTAAGAGGACCGAGCTTACGCTCCAAATAAGAATGGTGGGAGCTTCCCACAGGCTGTTTCTGTAGACTGCAGCAGATGTTTCACCCTGCCCCAGAGCTCAGTCACTCTGCAAACAAGATGCTCCCAGGAATGACCTAGGATTCCACATGCCCAGACCCTACCTGGAGTGCGCCAAAAGTCTAGCTCCAGAGAACCCAGAACACATTAGAACTGTGCACTTTGCTCTACAGACCAGGTGGTATCAGGACAAGAACACTATGACATCAGAGACGATGGCTCTGAGAAGGAGGCAGATGTGGTGGTCACCCATGCAGGGTCTTCAAAGGAAGCCTTCAGCTTGGCCATCTTCACCTGTGTCCCCTGTCAGGAGACCAAAGTTACCACTGGCTCTCTTGGGCTGGGCTTAAGGGACAGCAAGTGGCAAGATTCCAGGTTATCTTGCCTTTTTCCTGCACAGACCTGAAAGGCTAGTCTGAAATAGACTGTGTAGCACCATGACATCGGTATAACCCTACATTGCACAAGAACCACAGCTGTGCTTTCTGCAACCCCAAGCCTGCTTCAAGACATACCCTGAAGGACAGTATCTTTTCAGGGAAAGAGTAGGGCAGAGACCTCAGCATTCATTAACACTAACCTTCTGATTATTACATTTTTAATTCCCTTATGTGTGAGATTCTAGTACTTTTGATAGTGGCCAGCAAGCACTTTGCAGGCACTGTCTCGAGCAATCCTCAGGAGAGCCCCACAGGGCAAGTATGAGTACAGTCTTAACAAAGGAAAATGGACCTGAGGCATTAACACCTTGCCCATGATTAAAGAAATTATTCCAAGTAGCACAGTTGGGTGCTGGACCCATCCCTATTCCCAAGGCTGTGCTTTTAATCTGAGTCAGAGTCTCAAGGGGCCAATAATTAAGAGTTAAAGAGCTCGTGTTATTAGACATATTTTTCTCTAGACTTTGTAGCTCGTGGTTAGAAAACTCCCCACTCTTACTTTGCTAACACCCTTTAGGTTTCCCTAAATTGAACACTTGCCCTGGAAATCTGGCATGGGAACTCTTTAAAATGGCAGCTTCGAGGATCATGGTCTGAAAATGTGCACGTTTGCAAACAAGTGCCGGTGGCAGACATTGATAATGGATCACAGAACCCTCGAGAAGAAGATGCAGTTAAGGCTCACAATCAGGCACTGCCAGATGAAGAGTTGGCTAAAGAAAACTACCCAAATGCCACCCTGGTTTTATGCACCCCTGTATGACTGTTGCTACATCTGTCTTTGGAAAAATAAAAATTATTATGGCCAACTATGATTAAGAGTGTCTAAATATCAGCCTATGCCTCCAAAGACAGCCAGGCAGTGGGATCTGAAAATAGATCTTAGGGCTCCATAAGCCCCTCGAAGCAAAAGGATGAAGTAGGTCTATGCCTCTTGCCATAGTCATTGGGCAGCCTTCTTTTTGCTGGTGATTACATCGCTGGCCTCAAAAATCAACTGTTGCTTAGAAAAAACAGTATAGCTGTTACTTATGACACAAACCCATACCTAGATGGATGACAATAAATGGTTCATTTGGATATCTGGGGATGTGGAGAAGGGAATATCCATGTTTAACTCCTTGTCACAGCCAACAAGGGCACAGAAAAACCCAAATTCTCCCCAGAGTTTTTTCAAAAATTAACAATTTTATCCTCCTTATGGTTTTAAATTTTAATAATAATGAAATACGTTAGTTTGTGCATTCATAATGGGTTGAGCTCTGGATTAATTCATCCTCTGTGATTATCTGCAGAATACAGTGATTAATCATAAGACATTCTTCCCAGTATGCCCAAACTAGAAAGTTTAGAGCAATAACTAGACTAAATGCATTCTAAACTTTCCACCTTGTTCTTCAGGATCCATGTATGTTAATGGCCTAGGTGAAAATACTCAAACCGTGAAGCAATGACACAAAGTACCACTGACAATCAGGAACAAAACTGAAAATAGCAATGCTTATGGTTTCAAAGCGCTTAGCAACTGCAACTTGCTATCAATAAATCACAGTTATATTTTTCAAATACATTACTTCTGACTTATGAATATATTTCCCACACCTCTACCTTTCCTTTCTTTACTCTTTTTCCTCTCCTTGTCATTTCCAGTACTTTCAGGAAAGGAAAAATGCCCTGATTACTTTTCTTCTAAATTAGTTCAATACACGATGAGATGTTTTATTGGAAAACTGCTGATTGAATGACTGCCCGGTGTATGCAGGGACATATGTCATGAACAAGACAGAGAGGGTCCCTCTCTGTGGTGAATTCCACTTAAGGCCTGTCCTACACATCTGCCTGTCATTCCTTATGGTAACTGCAAAGCTGCACCTGGTAGGCCACCAGCTCCACTCACAATGACTCATGGTGACTCTAATACTGCGTTTAATTACCTTATGGTAACAAAGGGAGACATTCTGGAAGACGCAGTCTGCACAACTTCCGCATCTCCTTAATTATGGCACAAATCAAAGCTGCGTCGCACTGCCGCACCCACTGGTGATCCTTGGTACTCACTTGTAGACTCCAGGCGTTTGACATCCCTTGACGTTTCTAAGAAGTATCGCCGAAGAAAGAAGAAAATGATGGCAAGGGGAATCATGGGTATTGCGATCCAAGGAATCACTGCCACGGCCACGGCTATCACACTGATGACCAGCAGCAAAGTCTGGAACGGCAGAAACGGAGACCAGCTCCTTATCAAGAATCCTTTCCAAAACAGACCTTCCTGCGTTGTTTTGTTAGGACTCCGCTCCTTTCCTCAGAAAGGATGGTTAGGATGGGACAGCACTTGCTTTTCCTTTCCAAGAAATAACAAAGATGTTGGTGGCACTGAGGATATGTATTGCATGCCTGCTGTGGGCAAAAGACCAGGGAGAGTTTGTTTTAATACATTTAATACAAAATGCTTAATATATTTTGATACAGTTGCTAGCCGTGGGAAGTAGGCGTTGCTTTCTCTTCCCTATTTAGTGGATTAGAACGCTGAGATTTAGAGAAAGACTGAATCGCAAACTATCTTCCATCGGTAGATGTTACTAAGGGAAACAAGCAAGCAGGTATCAGACTAGGAATCCAGGAACCTCAGCTATGCATGGGTAAAAAAGGGGGCTCATCGCAAAGTCAATGCTTAGAGAATGAGTAAATGAATTTGTATATTCACCTTTGGAAGTAGGGAGTCCCCTCTCTGGGTTTTCTACCCATTAGTATCACTGAATGCTGACTCTATGCATGTGGCTATACGTTAAGCATGCTGTATGTATTGACTCATTCAAATCTCAGACCACACTTACAAACACACTTAATATCATCAGCTTATTTTACAGGAAGGGACACCGAGGTACAGGGAGGGAAAAGCAACTTGATCAAACTCACATGTCATCACTCACAGAACTGGGAAGCTCCCGTCACTAGCCATTATGCTGCCCCTCAGATATGGATCTTTTTATTGTTCAAGAAAAATAATTTTGCTTACTGAGTCTCATAATTTGTTTTAAATTTTTCTTCTCAATACCCTAACTTGAGGGCTATGAGAGTTCATCAACAGACCCAGTAAAGAATAGCCAAGAGGTCCGGGGATTTAGCTCAGTGGCATAAGCACCTGCCTGGCAAGTGCGAGGTCATGAGTTTGATCTCTGGTGCCACAAAAAAAAAAAAAAAAAAAAATTTTAGGGCCGGGGATTTAGCTCAGTGGCCTAAGCGCCTGCCTGGCAAGTGCAAGGTCATTGAGTTCAATCCCCGGTGCCCTCCCCCACCAAAAAAAAGAATAGTCAAGAGAGATGAGTTTAATTTTTTTTTTTTTTAGAAATCCAAGTAAGTTTTGAAAGCCAGTAAGCAACCCACAATGTCTGTAAGATTTTTTGTTGTTGTTTTTAATCCAATCTCCTAGATATGCATTGAATTTCCCATTCGGGTAAGATTTGAATGTCTACTTGGGAGGCAAATGAAGAGAACAACAGCTGATGTCCTTAGCCAGGCATTTACTGTGAGAATGGCCCGATGCAAATGGTTCTGTGAACATTCACTTGATCATCACCTCCCCTGAGAAAGGGCTTCATCTTGAGAAATTCTGATGCTCTAAAAGGGCAGCAAGTAGACTAGAAACCAAGTCACTGGATGCTGCTGGTTTAAGGATCCATCTTTATCAGGCAAAGTATGAAATCATGTTCTGTGGTCCCAGGTGATGTGACTACAGAGAGGCCACCAGCTAAGGAGGTGCAAGGCTGACTCAGTGGAAAGGGCCCAAAGTCAGGGGTGTGCGATTCATTCGGCTTGGTGCGAGATCTCTGAGGTTCACACTCTTACACAGAAACACCTGACCTCCAGAATCACCCAGCACTGTGGAAACACAGGTTTGGGGCCTTAATCACTGCCACTTGTAAAAGGGATGTCGCATATGGACTTTATCCTGAGAAAGGATGGTGAGCAGCTGTTCCCAACAAACCATACTTAATACAAATGAATTGCTAGTGAGGTATTCAAAAGTGATAAAGGAAAAAATGAAACTTATAAAAATGTTAATTATTGAGCCAGGCCTGGTGGCACATGCCTGTAATCCCAGCACTTGGGGGGCTGAGGCAGGAGGATGCTTATGAGTTCGAGACCAGCCTGGGCTACAAAGTGAGTGCAAGACCAGCTCAAACCACATAGCAAGACCTTGTCTCCAAAAAAAAATAAATAAAAAGTTAATTATTTTGTTTTAAAAACTACCCCAAAATAAAAAAATAAGACACTGCTATATTGCCCATACATATAGTAAATGTCCTTATAGCAGTGAAGAAATTTTCTATTATCTCACTAACAACTAAAGTACAACTGTCCTACTCTCTGAAAAGGCAAAAACAGATCATGTTTTATGAGGTGCACCTGTGTCCAGCCTCTTAAGTACTTCATACACATTATCTGACTTCATTCTCACAGCAAACCTACATAATGGGGACCACCATCCCTCCTTTTTTTTTAATTTATTTTTTCTTTTTTGGTACCAGGGATCAAACTCATGACCTCACGCTTAAAAGGCAGGCACTTACACCACTGAGCTAAATCCCCAGCCCATATCTTTTTGAAACAGGGTCTTGCTATGCCGTTCAGGCTGGCCTTGAGCTCACTTTGTAACCCAGGCTGTTCTCAAACTCAAAAGGATCCTCCTGCCCTAGCCTCCCGAGTGCTAGGATTACAGGAGTACGCCACTACACCTGGCCACCATCCCCCTTTACAAAGGAGGAAACTGAGGCTCAGAGAGTTAAGCGACTGTCCAAAGTCAGATCTCTCAGAGTTATTTTGATCTTGTCTGTTCTCTTAATCTCTGCATGACAGTGTATCCCATATACACGTAAGATTTGAAAAAAATAATACCTATATATACCATTTTATACACAGTATCTCCTCCTTTCTCTGATTTGGCATTTATGTTGAGTTTTTTTCTCTACTGACCTCTCCCATGGGGTGACCACTCCTTGACCCCCAGCTACTCAGGGAAAAACAGGCTGCTCAGCTCAGAAAAGCAGACAAAGCATGAAAAAGTCCTAAAAATGCTTGTAATAGAACACACTGATACATGTTGATTAAATAAATATTGCTCTAAATTTAAAAAAAGAATGTTTCATAAGAAAGATGAGTTTTAAAGTCCAAAAGTAAAACAACTTAGGGGGAAAAAAGAGCCAAATTTAAGTTTAATAAACATATAAAACCCCAGGACACAAAGTAGAGAATTGAATAGTTACACATTTTATATCTGTATTTGACTTATGGTAAGAACCTAAAATTTTCCCAGAAAGACCCTGTCTTAGAAAGACACTGTCCTATTTTATGCTAATATCACAAATTTGAACAATCTTTTCACAAACACAATTTTAACTACAAGGAGCTTTTTCTGTTAGGCATTTACCTATCGGACTGCTTATAGTCCTGTAGGAGTTTCTAGGTAGCTATCTACACTGTCTTCTAAATTTAATTCCAAGGGGTTCTGCTCTGCGAGTCCATGTGAGGCTTGTGCCAAAGAACACGTTTCCTATAAACAGCAGTAAAAATGCAGTCTTATTTGATGCAAAGAGCACGCTACGGCTTCTAGCTCATTCCATTCCTTACCCGAACTCCACTTCACACCTCTGTTAGGCACAAAGCGAAAATACACATTTACTCATAAGCCACTTAATCAGTACAGTACTTTATTATTTGCTTACAGTATTAAAAAATAAAATCGGGATCATCAAGATTGCTAACAACTCAGTGGAACCGAAATGCTTTTAATTTTGCTGTCAGTCAGACTCTAGAATTCTGTTCCAATTAGTGATGAGTGCAAATTATCCAGATTGCCTGAAACTATTACTGATTTTGTAGAAGATAGATGGAAGAGCAATAAACAAAGCAGGGTTCACTTCTTGGCAAGAAGGCAGGGCTATATTTTCCTCTGATTTAGAAAGAAAAAAAAAAACCTGATGCCTCGTTTTTTTTTTTTAATCCGTAAGATGTTTACTCATGTGAATACAGAAGAGATTCTTCTATTTACTCTGGAAATACATGAGATAAAAAAATTACCTCTGAAATGACTATCCTAACAGATTGTGCTGTGACTAATACATAATTCTTATGGAGGCACTAAAATCCCAAATAGGCTATCTAAACCTCTAAAAGTATTAAGAAGTAAAACTGTCATTCCTATCAAACAGTACTCATTACCCTTCAATTACAAGGTAAGTCCAAGTAAAGTGGAAAATACAGTAGGCCTTAAATGCAAGCTCAGAAGCCTTAGTGCTGCCTCGGTGTCCCCACTAAATCAGCAGTTGCAACCTAAGTGCTCGTATGCCACCCTGCCCACCTCAGGAGTTCAGAGGTCAACTCTGGTTCCCAGGTCTATTTTGGTATAGGATCTGCCTTGGGAGGTCTCTCCTTTAACACCTGTCTCTTGTGACCTCATCCAACTCAATTACCTTTGCTAAATCAGAACTTTATAGAATGTTGTTATTCTTATTTGTATAAGGATAGCTACATAAACGTTCTGTGAGATTAAGCTTTTCTAAACCTGGATACAGTACCCAGTCCTTTTATCCTGCGTTGGGCTGGTCTGATGTTTTCCCAAGAACGGCAGCTCCAGGAGCCGGGTCATCCTTCAGTTAGCTCTGTGTCCTGAGTCACAGCTAACTGCACTGCAGCGTGAATGGCTTGTGGGCTGTAATCTGTTTGCCAGCACAATAGCAGGCGTTAGGGAAATGTGGTGCCCTCTGCCTGCCTTTGTATTCAGCAGGTCTCGCGGATCAACAGATCCCTTTCTAGTTTTGTTCTTTTTTTTTTTTTTTGGTATTAATGCCTGTTGCAAAATTCAAGGCAGAAGCCTGTAGCTATATTTCTTTTTAATAGACACACCTTTAAAAATAAAAGTGGAAAAAGTGAAAACATTGATCAAAAGAAAGGTGTAATAGCTGGCACTACTTCTGTAAACACAGAAGTATTATTTCAGGAAGGACGCCTGAAAGAAAACATTTCACAAGAAAAAAGGGTCAGATCACCTGAAAGATATAAACAAATTGATTTACATGAATCCAAAAGCATAGCTCCAAAATGAATAAGGCAAAGCCTTAATGAAACCAGGAGAAACAAATTCGGTCACAGTTAGAAAAATCTGACCTACTTAGTAACTTAATAACCGGCAGATAAAAATCAAAGGTTACAGAAGATTTGAAAAAAATGATTAACAAGCTTGACTTAATCATGACCAATGGCTGTAATACCATAGCCAACAGCTACATTCTTTTCAAGTACACACCATGACATAAAGTAGTATAAGCAAGCTTCAAGAAATAGAAATCATGCAGAATATATTTGACCAAGTGGCTTTAAAAAGAAACCAGTAACAAAGTAGCTAGAAAATAACTACCTGTTTAGAAATTCAGCAATCCATTTCTAAACACCTGGTTCAAAGAGATTAAAAGAGAAAATAATTTAAAAAAGAAACTAAAAACCTAATAATATTAAAATCTGAGGGCTCCAACTAATGCTGTATTTAGACGTGAATTCATAGCTTTAAAAATACTTTTTTTTAAAAAAAAAGGCTAGTGTTGTCTCCAAAAAAAAACTACTTGAAGAAAAGGGGAAAATAACACATTACATTAAAGTATGAAAAGAATGGAAATAGAAAAAAGTAGATATTAATGAAATAGAAGAATAATTTCCAAGGAGAAAATTGGCAAACTCTAACTAATAGAGTAAGTTCCCACACTGAGACTGACCAAGAAAAGGGAGGGGGTTGTTATCACTGTCATGAGTTAAAAGAGGATAATACAAGAGCAAACAAGCATTACAAAGAGAATAATCATTGTGCTGGTGGATTTTAAATTTTTTAAGCAAAAGGCAAATTTTGTGAGAAATGACACAGACTGACATAAGAAACAAATCTGACAACACTATAGCAATAGGTGGAAGGTAAGTGTATAATCAAAATCCTTACTAAAGAAAATTTCTAGCTACACAGATTTACTGGTGAATTTCAGGAAACACTGGAGAAAGAAAACTACTAATCTTCCAATATTTCCTTCAGAGAATAGAAGAAGAATGTATTATCAGGTTGCCACTAAAGAAACACAAACAGGATGGGATAAATATCAAAATACTCATTGCAAAAAATCTGCTTATATGATTTTGGGGGCAGGGTAGGCAAGTCCAGAATCCACACAGCTGACTGTTTGAAAGGGCAAGGGTCGAGCTGCTATCCAAAGGAGACATTCATATTCTTCAAAGAAGTCTTAGTCTTTCAGATGACTGAATCGGGCTCACCTATATAACCTAATATAATTGTCCTTACTTGAAATCAACTACTTATGGACTTTAATTACATTTACAAAATACCTTCTCAGCAACATACAGATCACTGCTTGGCTGAACAACTAGGAACTGTAGACTAACCCATCTGACACATAAAACTGATTATCAAAAGGAGAAAATACTTTCCAGCTCTTTTTTATGAGGCCAGTGTAACTCTGACAAAACATTACAAGAAAAGGTTCACAATCAACAAATTTAATAGAATGATGCATTTATTAAAAATGCTTTATCATGACCAAGTGGAGTTTACCCCAAGAATACAAGGCTAAATTAACTTGCAAATACCAATCAGTATAATTTACCATATGAAAAGAATAAAAGAGGATAATCATAAGATTATCTGAAGAGATGAAGAAAAAACATGTCAAAATTAAACACCTATTTTTGATTAAAAATTTTTAACTCAAAAAATCAGAAATTAATTTTTTTCAATTTGATAAGAATACGTACTGAAAACACATGCATACACACAACTGTGATGAAGATCTTAATAGGTAAGTACAGAAAATCTTTCCCCTGAGGATAAAAAAAAGTAATAAAAGTTCAATCCACAGCAATAAGTCAAGAAAAGGAAATAAAACCCACAAATACTAGAAAGAGAGAGGTACAGCTGTCATTTATGTAGCTGAAATGATCGCGTATGTAGGAAATTCTATAGAATAGAAAACCCCCAAACAATTTCAGCAAATGCAATGTGAATCCACCAAGTTTAATGACATAATTTTAACATACATAAATCAATTATATTTCTGTACACTAACAACCAACTAGAAAATATTTTTTAAAATCCCATAAATAGGCAAACATCAAATACCCAGGACCAAATATAACCAAAGGAGTGTAAAATGTCTACATCAAAAACTATAAAATGTTTTTTGAGAAAAACTAAAGACTTAAATCAGTGGACAGACACACTGTACTAATGACTGAAAGATTAAATACCGTAAAGATCTGCAGATTCCCTCATGGTTCTATGGCAAAAAGACAACAGGAATCAAAATCCCACTAAGGCCGTTCCCCAACCCGAGTGCTAAGGACCAAACCCATCAGCAAAGCTTAAAAAAATTTTTTTTGAGGGGGACAAATTGATTATAAAATTTTAAATGTTCCAAAATACACAAAACAATCTCAATTAAAAAAAAAAAAAGAGGACTCAAACTAGATTTCAAAGCTTACTGAAAAGAACAACAACCAAGAGCCAGTAGGAATGACATAATGACAAGCGTATCAGTGGACCAAAACAAATTACAGGAAAGACCTGCTCACAAGCAGCCAACCAAGAGGTCAAGACAATTTAATATGAATTGATTGTGGCTTGAATAGGGGGAAAAATTACCCTCAATCCCTAACTTCTCATGCCATACACCAAAAAATTAACACAAACCTGCCTTCCAACCCGGCAATTCGACCTACAGTTGTTTCATGTAAGAAGAATGAAAATGTGTACATAAACACTTCCGTAAGAAGCCTCACTGCTACAAATAAGGCAATAACCCAAAAATATCCACCAGTAATAAAAAGATAAATAGAATCTGGTACCTTCATTCAATGAACTATCAGTCAGAAAAAGGAAGGAAGAAAGGAAGACAGGAAGGGAGGGAGGCAGAAAGGAAGGAAGGAAAAAAAATAAAAGAAACTACTAAAATATGCAAGGAAGTAAAAACCTTATATTGAACAAAAAAATCCAGCCACAGAAAACTATGACAGTACTAATTCCATATCTACACAGGCCAACGACAGGAAAAGAGATCCATGTAGACAAAAATGGAGGAAAGGCAGGGGGTGTGGAAACTGACAACAAAAGAACCAAGGAGATCTTCTGGGAAGAAGAAAATTCTATTTTGTTTTAGGTGGTGGTCACTGAGATGTACCCAATTATCAAAACTCATCAAGTTAAAAGACAATGTTTCTTTTATCATAGGTCAATTGTATCTCAATAAAAACTTTGGCAGGATAGAAAATAAATATGCCACAGAAATTCCGTTCCTATCTCTCTAGGCATGCTTGGGGATTGGGCTATATATACGTACACAGGCACAGTGACCAGAGGTGACTGCCTGGGGTGCACTGGCGATGGGGAAGGGGACACATGTGAGGGCGAACAATGACCGGCATGTGCCACTGGACACGCAAGACTCCTGAACCACAGGTGACCTAACTCTCACCGGGTGCTGGACCCCGCATCTGCTGTGCGTCTCCAGTTATACCTTTTGCATCTTGACCGAACGTGGATGGCAGAGAACACATAACCGATGACTCAGAGAAGGGTGGTGAGAACAAGTGAGTCACAGAACCCACCACTCGGGAGACAATCCGGAGTCAGTAGAGATGACAATGACCTATGTGTCACATCAGATCAAAGGGACACATCCATACATCAAGCAGCAAGTGCAAGATTTTAATAAAGTTCACGAGCCCAACACTTGTTCATTTATCGAGAAAACTCATTAAGTACATAGACAAACATGAATGTAATCAAGAACAGCATATGGAAATTCTAAAGGTCTCAAATGAGTAAATATTTAGCCACTTTCCTCCCCTAAGAATTGTCCATTTTATCATTACAAAGGATGGGAGATGGCAAGAAGAGAATGTATTGTGAATGGCCACTATTGTTTTGCTGTGGACATCATCCAATAATGCCAAGATGTAAAGTTCCGTGCTCTGCAGAATACCACCAGGCTTGATAAAAATGAGAACCTTCATTTTTTCTTTAGGTCTTAATTAGCTTCTTGTTGAACTAGAACCATTATCATTATAGCGCACATGCTGGGACAAATTGGAACACTGGTTGCCAGCCTGGAAGTCGGGGGGGGGCGGTCCCTGGTGATTAACTGTCACCATGCTGATGTGGACAGTGCTGCTTTCTGAGTGTGCCAATATCTCACTGGAAAAACCCCGATCATCTCGTTTTTCATTTTAAAAGAAAGGTAAAGGGGCTGGTGTGAATCCTATCACTCCGATCACAGAAACCCACAGGTCAGAGCTGGGCAATATTTCCAGGGACCCATATTATCAGGGACTCCCCCATTTACAACAAGGAAACCACTTTCACCTGGAAGCTGGCATGGATCGTTATCTCCAGGGCTGGCATTTTCACAGACTATCCCCTTCTTGCAAGTGCACTGCCTAAAAGTCTTTTGTTGATTCTGAAAGAATGACAACACTGCAATTCGGTTAAAATGGATGAGTTTACTTTTAAAGAGTTGTTTAAGACAGAGATCTTGGAAAGGAGGGCAAGGCAACCTCACTAACGATCTCTTTTGTCCACAGGGGATTGGAGGGTAGGAGTGGGGGCAGGGGTGAACAAACCGTAGAAATCTCAAAATGACAAAGTCATTGTTCGGGGTGCTTTCTACACACTTTCCCTGACGTCTCTACACAATGAGATGCAGGGTCAGTGGTACTGAGACAAGTCAAGGCGGTTCCCCTCTTAGGCTTCGGTAAAAGCCGGTGACCCAACCTATTGTCCTCAAGACTCAGCCTGGCTTTGTTCTCAATACCCAGATGCAGCAGCTTTTTCTCACCGCTCCCCGCAGGGCCCCAGGAAGAAATGACTGAGGACACCTCCTTCCCATTCTCTTTGACGTGGGCATTTTCACTTCATAAAGCTGCAGTCCATGTGTTTTGTGTGTGGGGAGGAGGGTATGACACATTCAGTGGTGGTCTCCACTGCTGCCTGCATTGGTGGCTCAAGTAGCCTCAGGATTAGCGCTTTGTGTTCCATGAAAGGATATGAAAAGTCAGTTATTGAAGCTCAGTCAAGCTGTTGATTTTTTTTTCTTTTTTTTGAATGAGGGGTGTGTGGGGAAGAAAGGTTTTGCAATTCAGTTCTCCTCAAAAGTTACAGCCTTTCGCTGAGGGCAGCTGTGTTCAAGTTTGCATACTCGGAGTAGTCTCAATTTTTAAAAAAAAAATTTTTTTAAAACTAAAATACCTAAATCTTACTTCTGCACCATACTTTCATTTTCGTTTGCTTTGCTGGTGAGAAGACCTCTTGAAACCATGTTAACTACAGGAATTCTAGAAAAATTGAGTCTCTTTGCTCAAGGTTATTGAGGACCAAGGAAGTTTTAGAGATAGTATGGAAGTTACATTAGTATAAAATATTCAGTGTTCAATGGTCTATTCTAAAAACAATTGATTTTGACTAAATCTTTAGGGAGAATAAACCCTGAATCTGGGACACAAACTTATGTGATGTTTATGGATCTGGTATCTGTCTGACAATAACCTTAACGTAACATAAAGCAACACAATGCTGCTATCAGATTATTTTTCTCGCTTAAAAATAAATGCCATATTTTTAAAATAACTACCCTTTATTTAGTAAGTATTGTGCACTTGGAAGATACGCTATGAATTTTACTGACAGAATACTAGGATATTGGTCAGTGGTAAAGCACCTGCCCAGCTTGTACAAGGCCCTGGACCAGATCCCTTGCACTGGCGAAAAATAAAGTTAGCCAGGTGTGGTGGCGCTTCAGTGTAGTCTCAGTTACCGGGGAGGCTGAGGCAAAAGGATTGCTCGAGTCCAGGGGCTCAAGGCCAGCCAAGGCGCCAGAATGAGCTTCCATCTCTAAAACAAAACCATGAATTTTGATTGAAATGATGTCATTTTATCTTTACAACAACCCTTATGAAGTAGGCATTATTCTCCTGGATTCACGGAGGTATAGTACGTGACTTTTTGAGGACAGACACAGTAGCTGGCATATCTAGCACTAGAATTAGCAAGCCAGATTCGGAGGCTGCTCTGCTCCACCCCATCTCATTCTTCAACACCACTCACAGCATCCTAAGTGCTCTCCAGCCACACATAATTGTACTTAGGGTAGCACACTTGACCTTCACACCCTTAACACACGAAGTTTCTCTCAGAGAACCAAGGGCACTGGCAGAAGCAATTTCCAGGGCTCTTTAATGTCCTTTGAAGAAGTCCACTAAATAGAACACATACATTCTTTTTTTTTTTTTTTTATCATGCTTGCTTTCTTCCTTTGGAATTCAGAACAGCTCTGATTTTGCCAGCAACCATAATTTGACTAGACAGACATGCGGTGACCTAGCAGCTTTAGAAGTCGGTCCAGGAAACGTCTGTGATGCCGCGCACATTCTTGCTGTTGGGATATGGGGTTAGGATGGGATGCTGAGGGCATGAGCCACGCTGCAGTGTGGACCCACTATGCAGAACCAAGGGGTTGCACTGGTCATGCTGAGCATCCCTACATAAATGTCTCAAATAGAAGTGGGTCCATTCCAGTGTCCCCTCTATCCTCCCCATGTGTCAGCAACCCCATCCTTCCACTCTATACTCTTCTACCCAATTCTCCAAAGATAAAATCTGTGCTTATGACAAATGCCTCCCTGAGACTGGCCGCTCTGTGCCTATCCACCTGTATCTCCTTTGATGTCTCTCGACACAGCAGTTCTACAATGTGGAGTCCTTGCAAATGGCCCAGGCTCCTGGATTTCCTGTTGGCTCTGCTGCCTCCTCCTTCCCTATGTGAGGCCCAGGAAGCACTGGGACATCTTCCCCAGCAGATTACAGTAGTCCTGTTAGCTCCTGTGATTTGAAAACACAGCTGACCAGCTCAGAAGTAACACAAAACCTTAAAAGTTTTGCTTCAACTTAAAAACACATACATGCCAGATGGTGGAGTTTCTCATGGTTTTTCTTTTGTAAATCATATCCATCATGAACCATCTCCATTTCAAGACACCTAGGAAGCTCTGAGTACAGAGTCCTCCTATAGTCCTGCTGTCCCTTCTCCCACCACTTATTATTCTCATCCATACTTAATGCCTAATTAATTTGTCAGTTAAAAAGAAAAATTTTTTTTTCAGAACTGGAGATTGAAGGTAGAGCCACCCCACTAAGCTATATCCCCATTTCCACTCCCACTCCCACCCTTTTTAAAGACAAGAACAAGTAGCATGTGTAAGTTCAGGAAAAATCACAAGGGACCCTGGGCGGCATGTGAACCAGCAGAGGCAGCCATCTACCAGCGTGTTTTCCAGAGGAAAGGGGGAGCAACATGTAGCCCAGGAGGACAGAGAGGCAATAAATGGATTAAATGAGAGTAGTTGATGACTTCTTCATCCTGTGTAGACCACTTGTTAGCAAGGGAATTAAAAAATAGGTAATAGGTGTAGGCACTTATGAGCAAGGGAATTAAAAAGTAGGTAAAGGCTAAGTATTTATCCCTGGGGGTCAAGGACACCCCTAGGGGTTCAAGAAAAAGTCTGAAGTTGGTATCTCAACTTTCAGCTTCACCCAAAACACATAAAGATCTATTAACAACTGATTTTTGTTAACTTCTCCACAATCATCCTGAAAATGGGAATCTAATCACGAAATGGGAATCTAATCTAGGTTTCCACTGGGCACATGGGTGATGTCTGAAACCCAGGGGACCTAGCACTGAGGAGACTGAATTGAAGTGGGGTGAGTGGGGGACGGGCAGAGTGTGCATGGGAAGAGGTGGACTACTGTGCAGCCCTGAGTGCAGCATCAAGGCAGCTGAGAATCCTCTGCTGCAGGCTCCTCTCCAGGCGACCAGAGTGACAGAGAAATCTGCCAAGGGTCTTCCCAGGAGACAAGCACAGGCACAGAGACAAGCATCACGTGTGCGAGCCAGACTGCTGGCCTTGCTTATTTCCAGTAAAGTCCACCAACTGGGAGTGGAGGTTCTCCAAAGGTCACACACACACACACACACACACACACACACACACACACACTTCCCATCCTTGAGGTCCCTGAAGATGACAAGGTGAGCCATCACTTTCCAGACCAAAGACCTTGGGCAGGTCCAACTTTCTATAGTTTCAACTGTAAGTTCCTTAGAAGTCTTCAAGATTGGCTAAAATGTCACAGTACAATTGCCCAAGAGACACATTTCCTTCAATTTATAGTATAAGAAATGGGAAAGGATAGTCATGTATCAACAACTGCTCCTTTGTAGATGTGTATGTACACACACACACGCACACATGCACACATGCACGTACACACATTCCTGTGTTGTCAGGAATCAAATATCTCAAAACTCCTATGTCATAGAAAGAAATGTTATCACTATGAAATAAAATCAGGGAGGGGTAGTTTAGAGCCTTTATCCATCATTTTTAAAAAAATATCGAAAATTTAAACTGCTACTTGGACATTTGGTTCAATTAAACATTTTAAAAATAGAAATGACACATTCATTCTATGTAGTTCAAGAATTATGGATAGTATTTAAATTTAACTTGACTATACCTATGTATTTACCTATAAAGATTACACTTCCAACTAATAGTACAACGTAGAATGGCCTGTTGTTAAGTCTTAGCATTAAAGTTCAACTCTAACCTGTAGAAATTTGTATTTACTTTTGTCATAGCCATTTTTCCCTCCTAGTTTACACAGTATGACTGCATAGCTATGCACATCACCACCTGAACACATATGCATCAAAACATACGTGAAGACAGTGTCTTCCACTTCCTGGTGCCCAACCTAAAAATCACCAGTGTCTCCAGAACCCACGGTTGAGGCCAGGCATATGGCAAAGCTAAGGAAGAAAGTTCTTGAAAACAGTAGTTGCTGGATCTGGGAATTCTTAAAACTAGCAAGAAAAAGTTCAAAGTACTTGGGAGGGGTTGTTTATTTTTAATTCTAAAGACAAATGAATAAGTACATAGCACCACTATTTCTAAAAAGTTGGTATCTAAAGTATTGCAGAGGTCATGTTACATGAGCATTTACAAAATACAACTTTTGCCTTCAGTGAAAGGGTGGGTGGGCACCCAACAAACAAATCATTCAAACGGTAGAAATTCTGCATGGAACCTACCTGAGGATATTCTGGTGTGATAAAAACACAGCAAAGGGCAGTTTGCTTCTCACTCAGGAGTAAGACTCAAAACCACAGAACTACAAGTTTCCAGTGAATCACTTACTAGCTGTGTGATCTTGGACAAGTCGAACCACTTCTCTGGGTTTTATTTCCCTCATCTGTGAAACCAGCATCACAACCTATGTGTCGAGCCTCACAGAGTTGTTGGGAAGATGACATGAGGGGTTGCACAAATAAAGGATTGAAAACAAGGCTTGACACATAAGGTGCCCCCAATTAGATGTTATCTGAGATCACTGTTACAACTGATTTAGACTACACAAGACTTAGGCTGATTTTAAGAACTCTTAGATAAGCACAACTCTAATCCATGCAGGAAATCAAGGTAACCAAACAAAAATCCAGTAAATTCAGTGTTGTGGAAAAAATCCTACATCCTCCTCAGCTTCTTACACTGGCCAACCAGGTATCCCTAGTGCGTGGGAGTTCCTGCCATGAACAGGAAGGCTGCTGGAAGGGAAGCCCGGTCTGCAGAGAGCCACCTCCCCATCCGAGGACAGACTCAACCCAGCCTGTGTGGCCCTGGGGCTAAAAGGCTAAGTACTGACCTGCCCGGTTCTCAGGGGATTCCACAAAATACAACCCCAGAGCCCTTTCTTTAAGGGATTATACACATCCAATTGGTGACGGAAGACTTGAAAATTTTTACAACAACAAAAACCAGCCCATGAGAAGATCAAGCAAGCATGACATTTCCTTTTGATCTACAATGTGAACCCGATGTCCTTCCTTTGATTGAAATGTCCCAGCAGCTTATTTCCCATTGCACCCAGAGCAGAATCCAAGTCCTCCCCTGGGTCTGGAGGCCTCGGCAGCCCAAACCTGCCCACCTGTGACACCACCTCCTCCTGGGCACAAGTGCCTCTGCTCCCTCCTCCCCCACCCTTCCCAGCTCTTCTTTGCCTGGCCGTTTCCTTCTTATCATTCAAACTCAGTGTCACCTACTCCTCTGACTGCCCTGATCCAACCGGCCCCCTGAGTCTCTCTTGAACACCGCCCCTTCCTGAACGCACTGCCAGTATGCTCAACTTGGTGTGTTTATTTTTGTCATTCTGTCTGCTCTCTACTATCCCTGCTCTACGGTGTCAATTCCTGGCAGCCAAAACCCGGTTCACTCGATGATTTACACTCTAATCCTACAAAAGCAGAGGGTATACAGGAAGCGCTCCATACATACTGCCTCACTGAGGTCTCACAATAGAGGTTTCAATGAGAGAGGCAAGTGACATACACTCAGAACAGCGCTTGGCCTAGTGTGATGTGATCCCTTTTCTTTTGTAGGACATAGAGATTGTCTTAATACCACGCTGACTGCTAAAGAGAAGTGTCACTAAAGGCAAAGGGAGACTCGTGCTAGTCAGTGAAGGATGAAGAAGATGGTATACGTGAGGAATGGAAACATACGATACACACATACAGAGATGCATATGTAACCCAGACACTCATACAGATACGCTACACACACACCCACCTTGGAGGCAGGCGATTTCTTTCTTGGAATTGGGAGAAAGATTAGATTTAAGAGCTAGGGAATCTGCTTGTTCATCACACAAATCATAGGCAAATGAAGCAAAACAAATGCAGTTAGATGCAGATTCTAAGAGGATGCTATACTGTGAGAAAAGGTTCAAGTCCCTGCTGGAGGGCCAGGCACTCCGCTGCCAGTCTCAGAGGAAGCTGTAATCTAATGATGCATTGAGGAGTCTCACCCTTTTATGATATATTAGTCTGTGGTTCGGGGGAGAAAAATCTAGTTAAGTACTGAAATCAACAAAGATTTGCTGGCATTTTCAAGCAAAGAACAAAGGTATCTGCTGATTTCAGAGGATCAGGGCTGGCTAATCTATACACCACAGAGAAGGCAAAGACAGAAGGCACACAAAAAAACTTCAGAAGTAATAAGGATCGATCAAAGTTTATCAGAGACACCAAGGTTGAGGACAATCATCAAAATGTGAGTCAGAACACACTCCACACTCAGTGCAACCTTTAAAAAAAAAAATGAATCCCCCACTTGGCCTCCCCACTCTCATCAGGTGACAGGGAACAGTGTGGGGTCTTCCAGCAGCGAGTCTGGGCCCCACCACTGACAGCCCTCTTCCTTCCATCTCCACTCAAAGGCTGTTCCTCCTTGGCACAAAAGCCAGCCAACCTCTCTGAGAGCTGCATTCCCCCTTCTGTTCCCCTGGGGCGGCACTCAGAGAAATGAGCACTGCATCTCACAAAGGGGTGACCCTGTGTGTGCCTCAGGGAGAGGGCCACGAGGACAGGGCTCCCCACTGGTCCCATCTCCTGAAGGGAGGGGGGGTGCCTGGTCATGGCTGACACCACTCCAGCCCCTGCTGCTCTAGACTTGGCCACCTCTGTGCATACTCAGCACACAGCTGGGGCCCAGTAAAAGATCAGGGATGTGAGGGGCTGTGCTGTGCAACATACTGAAAAGAAGTACAAATTCTTTTTACAAATCATAGATTTATAATAGAGATATCTTTATTTTAGAAACAGCTTCAAGATTTATCATGGTATATCTAACTACAGATGTAGTCATGAGACGTATCAAATATCTAAAATATTAAAAGTATTAAAGGTATTAAAAGTTCTAAGTTAAATTTTAATTAAAATGCTGGTAAATGATTATAAATATGGCTCTACTAATAATCTTACCATTATTTTAAGAAAATGAAGAGCTAGATTCAAGCTGCTGGTGTCTGTACTAGTATCAGGAAGTCACTTCAAAATGTGAAATTCAACTGTCTCGTCCATTCACTTCTTTGTTGGTTTACCCCACTACATATCTTTTAAAGACCTAATTCCTGTTCAGTGGATTTCCCACTATCATTAATTTCTCATGTCTGAGTTCTAGATGAACACCTTTTTAATGTGTATTCCAATCCCTATTTTCATAAGAATATGTAGTTGTAACCTCTGAAGAACCATTCTACAGTGTTTCGATAGATGAAACATTAAGCCTGGCGTGGTGGTATACGCCTGTAATCCCAGCACTTGGGAGGCTACAGCAGGAGGATTGCAAATTTGAGTCCAGCCTGGGCAACTTAGTGGGACCCTGTTAAAAAAAACATTTCAAAGGATGGGGCTGAAGATGTAGCTCAGAGTGAGAAAGGCCCTGGGTTCAATCCTTGGTACTTAAAAAAAAAGTTAATATTCAAAAGTGATTATAATATTTGAGAAAAGCAAAGAGACTAAACATATTTGAACACTACTGTCTAAGCCAGACGTGCATTGCTTGCCCCGGGCTAACTTATCTGATAAACCCACGGCAACCCCGCTGTATCATCTTGTATTCCATGAATTCTTTCCAGTGATACCATTGTGCGCTTAAAAACATCCTTAAATTCTACCTTGCCAGGTCAGTGAGAAACCCACCTCTCTTCAGTCACCAGTGCGGCCCACTGTACCCACACAGGCACCCAAGTCTCACCTACCCCAACCCCATCTCGCTTTGAAGCAGGACAGCAATATAGGTGGCGTCCCTATGGCCCATTAGCATGGCAATATAAAAACAAGGCAGCAATATAAAAACAAGCAAAAACCACCAATGTTCACACAAATACAAACCTTTTGTTGAAGTCGAAGGGACAAAGTTACAGTAATAGCCTCTACCCAGCTGGGGAATTTGTTCACATTTTTAAACAGAACTCCTTGTCGTAGTAATTTCATCAGTACAGTAACAAAGGTGTGCCTAACTACGGTCTAGCGTCTACAGAACATGCTAACTCCAGCTATCACACCACAACCCAGGGCTCTGTTCTCAGGCCCCTCCCCTCAGTTCCTCAGTGCCGGACTCATCTTGGAAACAGCAGTTCTAACTGAACAGTCCACAGCTCTGGACTCTCACTTATAAAACCAAACAAACAAAAAAAATTCCTATTATCTTACAGAAAAAGCAATCAAACATGCATGCTGTGGATTATAACATTCACACAGAAAATGTAATTATATTATTTATTTCTACAGCTATTTGATTTTAATTCTCTACTAGGCATGAGTATATGTATATCTTTAGCATGAAAAAAAATTCTGATAAGTAGAAAGCTTAACTCCCCATTCACAAACATCTAGGCATTGGGTTTGATATTCAGCCCGTTTTTTACTATGTATTCTGCCAAGTTCTTTCTGGCTTGAGAACCCCAGATGAGAAAGAGCTTCCCTAAGGGTCAGTAAGCACCCACTTCCTGACATCAGGGTGCTTCCTGACAAGGACGTTCTCATTCCTTTTCTACCTTCACTTGTCTCAGTCAGACCCCCGGGGCTGAGTGCAGAAGACCTCTTGTTCCACAAGCTTCTCTATATACAGGAGGAGCTGTTGGTCATGCTGGTAATCACCACAGAATCTGACCGGGGATGTCACAACCCAGGGACTCCTCACCTCAGTAGCAACTTTGCTAATGACATTAAGAACAAAGGCAGACAGGAAATTTTCTACTGTCTCAATTCTGAAAAGGGTCCAACAAACCCCTTGGAACTGATGAGCTACACGAGAGGCCTGCAAAGTCATTTCTATTTCAGAGGCCCAGAGTGGGGGCCACAGCAGAGGTAGGTGATATTCATGCTACCTGTGTGGTTTGTCTGACAGGAACTTTAAAAAAAAAAAAATTTTTTTTTTTTGGTTTATTAAGAGTCAACAAAATATCTTTTGGGGATTAAAAAGAAGAAGAAGAAGAAAAAGAAAAAAGAAAAAAGCAACACTATCACCTTCCAAAATAAGATCTACTACTAAGAACAGTCAAGAGGTGAGTCCAGCTGACTGTCATTTTGACCTTGCTTCGCTTTAATTCAGGAGACTATTTAGACATGGAAGGAGCAATCCTTTTCATTCGGCTCAGCTAGCAGAGCTAATAGGCTTCTAATTAATTTCCAGAAGATTGCTGTTATAACTAACAGGTTTTAAACATTTGGTTGATTGGGGAAAATGAATTGAATATAATGTATTTGATTTGGAAAATTAGTTTTCATTCTATGTGCTTACCATAATAGTGTTTATTTTAAGTTTACATGATTCCATTAAGAGTCCCAGAACACCACTGGGTTGTTTTCATCCCTGTGGGGTCCTATCCAACTTTAAAAAAAAAAAAATCAATTTACATTTAGATTTTTGTTGGCCTTTATTTGAGGGCAGGTTAAATTCATTTCTGTGGCTTTCATAAAAATCTCTGCTTGCTAATATAGCAATGGGCCCCAAATACTTCAAAATGATCCCTACGATAGCTCAGGCCAAAGCCCACTCATCGCATGCAAATCCTCCCGGGAAAAGCTCTGCACACAGAGCGAGATGAACCAGCAAGGGCATTGTTTATGAAGTTTCCCTTGATTCCTCCTGACAACCATTGAAACAATGAATGTTGGGAAATGTCCCTCAAAGAATCAACAACAATGGCAGGGATCAGTGCTTTTATATTTAGCTAATACTATTTTTAAAAGGAGAAAATATTTCTTCCTGAAGGGATTATGGAAGCCTTATTAAAGACACCTGCAAACAAAACAAGTGACAATAGATCTTTATCATAATTGATAACTGAGTTATCCTTTATATAAAACACCTTTCTTGGAGACAATAACATCAAGATTTACGTTTGCTGTAGGCTCAAGAAACCGGCTAATTGGGACCAGGAGTATACAACAATGGTTAAATTTACCAAGATTATGTGAGCGGATAATAAAAAAAGACGCTTGTCTATCTGGTTAAACAGAAGTGCGAGACTAGAATTTCCTCTGCCCACACTGCTGAGAATGTTTTATACTGAAATCAAGCAGCATCCATCCCTTCTCCCTCCACAGGCGATATCAAAACACTCAAGGGATTCTAATTAGCAGGGCTCACTCTGCTGAGCACACAGTGGGCCAGCTGGCTTTGGAAACCCAACCTTGGCCTAGCTTATAGTTGTGAAGAAACAGAACCTTTCACAAGATCTTCTCAAAGTAATTAGCGATCGCCATCAAAACGTGTACTTCCAGGCATCTGCATTCTGTGTTAGGAACGAAACTGTTTTAGTGAAAGGCTGCTGCTGGGGGCTAAATAACAGAGCAAAATCCAGCAGGGCACATTTAAGAAAAGTAAGTTTGCAGAAGAAAATAAAAAAAATCAGAGGTGCTTGTTTGCAGAAAAAGGACTCCACCCTGGCGAGTCCTTAGTTACGTCACCTAGGTACGCAGTGCTGTCTTCCCCCATCCTGTTTGCAGGCAGATGTTTATTCCTGCCTTCCAATGCAACGAACGACTTCCGGTCACCATTTGAGGTCTATCATTGATTTTTTTTTTTTATAGCTTATTTTTTGTGTTAAGAAACATTGACTCCTTTCATGCCAGTGACCTCAGAGGGAATTCTAAACTTGAAGGTTGTCTGATCACTGAAAAGTAGGAGCAAGGACTATGGGGACTGAGCCATAATCAGAGACCCCCATGGTAGTGCTTTCATTTCTTGGCCCTAAATTTGGCTCATAGTTAGAAATGCTATAAACTGGCACTTGGGAAAGTGAAAAAGGTTCAAACTCATGATAGGTTAGCCACAGGGGCTGGGACTGTAGAATATGCTTAGCTCTCAATAGATGCATTTCATTTCCAAAATAAACACTTGGATAAAAAAAAAATTTCCCCAGCCCAACTCACTGAAAAGAAGACAGAATTTAAACAGCACATAAAATAAATACTGCATGAGCAGCAGTACTGAATGAGGGGATGAGAGATGAGATGACCCAACATCATTCTTTAGGATCTCAAGTTCACAGACAAAACAAATGTTTTATAGAAGGTATTTCCAAGGTATTGCTGGTTTTTCTCTTTTTAAAGAAAGACACCTTAAGACAGAGCAATCAACGTGTGAAAAGAAAAGCTGCCTAGAAAAACAAAAAAAAGACATTTTCAGAGATGACTTTGATCCTGTACTCAAATTATTGGCTTAAACATGCTTGCCTTCAAAGGCTTTGTATCTGCAATAACCTCTCTCTATTGTCCTTGCTAACAAAGTATTATTTTCACCTTATTATTACTAATCTTTCCTTTGTAAGTTACCACACCTGGTTTTATCCCCCTCCCAAATGGAGAAGAAAAAAAGCAGTGCAGTAAATATTTGCCCTTTGTGGTAATACAATGCATAATTTAGTTAATCTGGGCTATCTTTCCATGAGAGGTGATTGTTTCTATATTATGAAATGTGTTCACAGTGAAGTGAAATCCATGCCAGATACCTGGGAGGCAGACAGAGAGCCACTTACCCAGCATGTAGCTGCCACAAACCAACCCTGACAGGACTGCACGGCCACTCCTACAGGTAAGGTGTTACTCATGCTAACTTAGCCTCCGAATCATAACCGCACCTTTCTTTTACAAACATGGGTTTTGTGTTAAGGCAACATTACACATCACCAGGCCAAGGGCCCTGCTCCTATTCCCTTCCCCATGGAACAGCTTTGGAAAAAACAGGAACTTCAATTATCCATTTGACAACTCGACGTTACTGTTACGTTACCTGGATGAAATCTAGAAATGTCAAGGGAAGCAAGTCATCCATATGTCCAATGTCTTTGGAGAAACGATTTAAAATTCTTCCTGCAAGAACAGGATATGAGAAATTACTCATTTCCCCAGATAGACCCTTTAAGAGAAACAATTCCCAAACAAATCAAAACAATATTTTAAATGCATATGTATTTAATATAGTATGCATTCATATGAAATAAGCCAATGTCAATGGCAAAGAAAAAGAAAAGAGGATGATACCTAAAGAGAAATAAAAATACCACCAAATGGTACTAAGTAGAGAATTACAGGGTGGACCTGATTTAAAGGGGAGAGGGGTGTTATGCAACAGGGACAGTATTTGGAAGGGTTTACAAGTTTTATTTACTTTTTTTACTTTTGATATATGTTTGAACTGGGGAATTTTAGAACATTTCTCAATTTTTGGTCCCATCTTGGACTTCAAGCGTGAAGTTGGTAGGTGAACAACTGCAAAAGATTAAATTAATCCCAATTGTTAGGCTAATTTTGCTTCAGTTATCAGAATTTTGGTAAGCAGTACATTTTTAAATAAATGTAATTGCAATCTCTGTTTTTGTTTTGGTTTGGTTTGGTTTGGTGTTTTTTTTGGTCAGGATGGTTCACAGTACTTCTGTTTCGGGAAAATTTGAAATCCATCCAGGTTAAGAGTATACTGCTACAGTACAAAGTCATTATTTTCAGAAGAGAGCCAAGTGTGACAAAAGCAGACTGAAACATCTAAGAAGATGAGAGGTATGTAGGCAGGAAAATGGATTAAAGGTCACTTCTTATCACTGATTTTATTTCCCCTGTCAAGCAGAATCCAAGAAAATGGTAATTCAATAAAGGTTTCAAATAACAGGTTAAAATTGATACCTAACAAATATCTTCTATCCTTCTGATTTACTTAATTTTAAAAATTGGAGCTACACTCACAGAGAGCCTACTTTGATGCAGGCAACCCCATAAATGTGTCTGCTGGCCCTGAGCTGATGTCCTCCCTGATGCTGCCAGGGCAATGCAGAGCCCTGGTGCTCTTGCCAGTGTCAGTCCGAGAGGACTTCCTCAAGCCCCTCATATCAAGAAGCCACTGGTCCAGGAATGACCGGGGCAGCGACTGAACTTCCTTGCCACTGCAGTTCTTACTTGGGGCACCTGGGCTCCATCAGGAAGCACAAGGTGTGGAAGTCTGAGACAAGCTGAGCCACGATTTTCCTGTCTTGGGCTCAGGACCTAGAGACTCCAAAAAGTATCCCTTAGTGACATCTTTCGCAGGCCCAGTGATAACTTTCTTAGCCTCTAATAACACCTCCTTTAGAGCTGTCCCAAGGATTAAATGGGGCATGCCTGGGAAAGAAGCTAGTCACAATGCCAGGCACTTTTAAACAGATACTCAACAACAGAATGTGGGATGATGGCTATTACCGCAGGTTCTGCAGCATGCCATCTGGGAAGTTCAAAGCATTAAAATGCAGATTCAGATTCAGCGGCTGGGGTGGAGCTTGACAGCCTACATTTCTAAGGAGCTTCCAGGACGGCCTTCCTGCAGTCTCCCAGATCACACTTGGAAGAGCAGGAGGTTGGACGAGTGTTAATCACAGGTTTGAGGAACATGACGATCAGATGGGCAGCTTTTCCCACCTATTCTTACAGCTTTTTGTAGCCCATTTATTTATATTTTTGATTTCTCAAAAAATCAATACCAAAAGAAGGAAAGCCCACACTAACAAAATATTAAATGTATACCTTCTTCTAAGAAATACTTTTTTTCAATGGAGTAGTTTCAACTTTTTTAACACAGACAAGATTCAGACACAATGAAAGTGTGGTTCCACTTAAAAGGTCAAGAAATATTCAAAATTTTTCTTAAAAAAGATGAAAGTACAATATAGAGATGATCAGTATATGAAAATCACCCCTTTATTTTCCATTAAATATGAGAACCTTAAGGTCTAGGAGACCCGAGGTTTGCCAACAGCATAACATACAATCTAAACACAAATCACTGAGAAAAGGTCTCTCTCCACACTGCTACTTCAA
>RJWT010004680.1:0-32689 GCA_004365215.1 Cuniculus paca
TGGAGTTCTTTACTCACCATGGTAAAGTCGACCGCCTTTCAAACCTTTGCCAGACTCCTCCAAACAGAAGGTGATGCCAGTGGAGACAGGAACACCACAAAGTCACGCAGGGTAGACACGGAGATGTGATTTCCATTCTCAGTATTCATCCTGACTTTAATTCTGTGGTCTACATAGATAACCTTGTGGCATGAACTGAAGCATTTGATTTTTTGTTGTTTGTGTGTTTACAGCAAAGCAAAATTATTTATAGTAATTTGACACAAACAGATTTTGTACATTGCCACCATTCCTTGGCATCATTTATTAATTGATTAGCCTATTTCTTGTGTTTGAAGGAAAAGTTAAAACAGAAAAATTTCCCAAACACATGTCCACCATCTCCAGTTGCCCTGCAACAAATCCTATAAACCCAGAGAGGGCAGCAGAGGGAGACTGAAGCCTGCCCTGGATTATTTAAAGCCGCTATCCATCATTTGGGGCAATTCTCGGGAGGCGACTAAAGATGAAATCATGGATGCTGAACATTTTCCAAGAGGTGAAAATCCTCACACGGAGGCAGGAAATTTCTTTTAGATGCTTCCGCTCTGTCTTCGGACCACCTGTTTCTTACCCTTTAAGCTGAACGCAGGGAAATCGTGTGAGATCCTCGCAAGCTCCATTTCAGTTGCTCAGTCCAGTGCCCACGAAGGATGCAGATTCCATGAGGTGCCCCTGACTTGCGGGTCCGCGCCCGACACACCACGGTAGTCAGTTTCCCCAAGCGCAGGAGGGGGCTCTGCTGCCCGCCTGCGGGTGAAGCTCCCCCGGAAAACACTGGGGGGGAAGTTCCAAGGGCGCTTAACATTCGAAAGGAGTGTGATTACAGTATTTACATTTAAATTAAAATGGAAACTTCTTATAGGTTATGTTTCTGAAAGGTGTATGTGGCGCATCTGCTGAGGTCTATTGTTTATTCATGCTGTAAGTCCTTTGAAATGTGTAAAATGCTTCCCACTCATTATAAAGCTCCTGCCACCCCTGGATTACGACTTTGATGTCACCAATCCTGCTTCAAAGAGTTCTTTCTGGGCTATTAATCACAGTTTAGCCTCTGAAGATAGCGCCAGAGAAAACATTGAGACATCTTTATGCTAGACTTGCTAAAACTTTGAAATCTTGAGCGTCGTGCTCATGCACAAATTGCAGGGTTTCCTTCCATTGACGACTTTTTATTTTGTTACAGAGTCAAGTGACACTATAGGTAAAAGTGCAAACAAATCTCTTCCCACACTTGGTTTGCAGACGGGTGTGTGGTGATTAGGAGGGAAGGGGAGACACTGAGCTTTCAAAGGTAAAAAGCAACAGGGTGTGAGTGGCCAAAATCTTCTGTGTCATTTTTTGTCTTCCTCACTTTTTTTGACTAATTGGCACTTGCAGGAAGAATTGGTGAGGTGCCCTGGTATTCTCTGGCCTTCTGTTCTCTACTTTGAAACCTATGTGAATTATCCACAACAAATAAAAATAGAGGTTCACCACAAATAATAATAATATACACATGATAATAATTATCCAAAATACTTGGGACCAGAAGTGTTTCAGATCTGAAGTTGGAGGGGAGCAATTTGGGAATATTTGCATAAGCAAAGTGAAATATCTTGGGGATGAGACCCAGCTCTAAATGCACAATTCATTTGTTTCATATACATTTCATACAAATAGCTTGAGGTAATTTTATACTACATGTGCACCCACACACATATGTGATATGTACGTATGTGTGTGTGTTTACAAACCTACTTTTCATATAAGTAGCCTGAAGGTAATTTGATACTCTGTAGATATTCACACAAATGTGTGTATGCATGTACACACAAATATATACATATATGTATATCTTATACAAGTAGCCCAAAGATAATTTTATTTTACATACACACATATATGTTCAGTTATATGTAGTACAGTGAATATAAGGAACCAAATATCTCTTCAAGATCTTTTTTTTTTTTTCCTTTTTGATAAATACTTAGAATGGAATTGCTGGATGATATGGTAGATCAATTATTAACTTTCTGAAAAAATGTCATTCTATGATTTCCATAGCTATGCCATTTTATATTCCTACCAACAATGTGTAAGTTTCAATTCTTCTACATTTTCTTTGACACTTGTTATTTTTATTTTCTTTTTTAAAAATTTTTTGTAATGGCCACTCTTAACTGGGATAGTTTGTGGTTTTCATTTTGATTTTCCTAATAATTATTAACTGACTACATTTTCACACATCTATTAGCCTTTTGCATGCCTTCTCTGGCAAGCCCTTGCACATATTTTAATTGAGTTACTTGGTTTTTTGTTATTGAACTGTAGGTATTCCTTGCATCTCCTGAGTATTAGACCCTCATCAGCTGTGTGGTTTGCTAATGTCTCTGCCCGTCTCTGTGTTGTCTCCTCACTGTTGATGGCTTCCTGTGCCACACACAGGCTTTTAGTTAAGTCATCTCACTGGGTGCTTTTTGCTTTTGTTGCCTTGGTTTTGGTGTCGTATCCAAGAAATCATGACCATAACCAATGTTATAAAGCTTCTCATTTACATTTTGTTCTAGGAGTTTTATAGTTTCAGCTATTATGTTAAAGACTTTAATTCATTTTGAATCTCTTTTTGTCTATAGTGTAGGATAAGGGTTCAATTTAATTCTTTTATATATACATATTCAGTTCCTCTGACATGGTTTGCTGAAAAGATGTTTTTTTTCCTGTCATCTAGCCTTGGCATCCTTGTCAGGTATCATTTGATTGCATATATATATATGGGTTAATTTTTCGGTACTCTATTTCATTGGTCTACATGTCCATCTTTATGCTAGTACCATACTCTTTTGGTTACTGTAGCCTTTGTACGACATTTTATGGAAGTCAAAAATTGTGAAATTTCTAGGTTTTTTCTTTTCTCAAGATTTTTAGGGTTGTGCCAGGTCCTTTGTGGTACCACATGAATTTTAGGATTTTTAAAAAAATGCCTGCAAAAAAAAAAATGCTGCAGGGATTTTGGTAGTGATTACATTGAATTTATAAGTTGCTTTGGGTGTTATGAACTTACTTTTTTTCCTCAGCACTGGGGATTAAACTCAGAACCTCACAGTGAGCTACATTCCCATACCTTTTTATCTTTTTTTTTGAGACGGAATCTTTCATTATGCTTAAACTTGCAGTCCTCCTGCCTCAGCCTCTCAGAGTACTGGGAATAAAGGACATGTGCCACCATGCCTGGCTTTGAGCCTTCTTTAATTACTTTTAGAAATGTCTTACAGAGGATTTTTTGTTTTGTTTTGCATGGAAAAATTTTTTGCCTCCTTGGTAGCATTTATTCCTAAGTATTGTATTCTTTTTAATGTTATTGTAAATTGAATTATTTTCTTAATTTCTTTTATGGATAGTTCATTGTTAATATAGTAATGTAACTGATTTTTGTATATTGACTTTCTGTTATTATACCCTTGCTGAGTTCATTTATTAGTTTTGACAATTTTTAGATGAAATCTTTCTTGTTTTCTGTAAATATATGTCATCAGTAAACAGATAATTTTACATCTTCCTTTCTGATTTGGATGACTTACATTTCTTTTGCCTAATTGCTCTAGCTAGGACTTCTGGTAGTATCTTTGTACTATGAAGTGTTACATGTGAACATCCTTTGCCTTGTTCTTGAGATTAGAGGAAAAGCTTTCAGTTTTTCACATTGAGTATGGATATTGGCTGTCAGCTTTTCAAATATAGCCTCTATCATATGGAAGTAATTTCCCTCTATTCCCAATTTGTTGCATGAATTTGATACTTTTTGTTGCTTCCTTTTTGCTTGTGAAATATACAATTTGTCTTATAAATTATTTTTAATTATGAGAATAATTATTAAATTTTATATAACTGAAACTAAAAATATTCAAAAATCTTTTCAAATTCAGGTGGATTATTCAGAAAATTTGGGGAAAAAAAACCAAAAGACACGAAGGAAAAAATACTCATGATTCTATTACTTAACTTTTCCTTCAATTTAAGTTCTTTGTCTTTTTTTGTTCAGGCAATTTGGCCCAGACAAAAGCCAGGCTATCAGCTGCCTCCAGATCCTTGCCTCCACATTTCAGTGCTGGGAGAGCTAAGGTGAGCAGATTTGCACCAAAATGATATGGCTGGGGTGGGTGGGTTATTTCTCCTGTAGTGGAGATAATGTAGGTGGACAGTTTTAGTTTCCTTTATCCAGCCCACTGCCAGGTAGTGTTTAGGAAATCAGGAGTAAGGAACTTGAAACAACATCATGGAATTCTTAGGATCTCTCAGAAAGACTAATTAAAATGCAGTCATGACACTTGAAAATAAAGTCCATATAGGAAGAGATAAAGTACTTTTCCTTACGGTTAACACCAGCCTACAGAGGAGGAGAACACAGACCAAAAGATGTTTCCTATTACTTGGCGTGGCCCTCTGAAAAATTGGGGCACTTTTTAGTGTAACAGGAATATTAGAAGAGTTCATAAATTCCCTGCTGTAGGAACTCAAAGATGGCCTATTTGATGTTCACTGTATGTACAGTAATGATCTTTATCTGCAATTTTAATTTTGTGGCTTCAATAACCTTTAGTAACTGTGGCCCAAAAATATTAAATGGAAAATTCTAGAAATAAATAATTCATAAGTTTAAAATTCTGTGCTATTTTAACTAACATGGTGAAATTTCATGCCATTCCACTCTGTCTTGTGCAAGACATACCCTGTCCTTGGTCCATTGTATCTATGTGATATACACTACCCAATTAATAGTCACTTAGTAGCTATTTCATTTATGAGATCAACTGTCAGGTTATTGAAGTGCTTGCATTAAAATAACCCTTATTTTACTCAATAATGGCCCCAAAGCCATAAGAGTTATGATGCTAGAAATTTGGGTATGACCAAAGAGAAGCCGTAAGGTGCTCCCTTTATAAGGGCATGTTACCATTATAATGGTATATTGCTATAGCTGTTCTATTTTATTATTAGTTATGATTGCTATTCTTTTACTGTACATAATTTGTTTTACTTACTTTTCTCTTGTTGCTGAGACAAAATATCCAATGTCAAAAATTAAGAAAGGAAAGATTTATTTAGCTCACAGTTTGTAGAGGTTTCAGCCCATAATCAGCTGGCTAGGTGGCATGGCAAAGAGGCAGCCATTCATGGGAGTGGAAGAAAACAAAAGCAACAGAAGTGAAAGGGGTAAAATGGGAGGAGAGATAGAGCAAGCCTCTTGTATGCATGCTATCTGCCCCAGGATGGATGTCCACTCATACCAATAATTCCAGCATTGAACCATGAAACAGTCACAACTCTAGAAACCCACTCCCAAGACTGCATGAGGCTTTGGGGGGACATCTAGACACAAAGCATAACATTCTGCCCTTAGCTGCTCAAAGATTCATGCACATCCCTTTATGCAAAAGGCATTTTAGTCCATCTCTAAGAGCTGCCAAAGTCCTAACAGTTTCAGCATTGCAGACAAATCCAAGTCCCAAGTCTCCTCCAAAATCTAAGACAAACTCTTAGCTGTGAGTTCCTGTACAAATGAAAAGTTAAACACTTCCAATATTCAGTGGCGTGAAATAAACATTACCATTCCAAAAGGTACAAATGGGAATACAAAGGATTGGGACCAAAGAAAGTCCAAAATCCAGCAGGTCAAACATTAAATCCTATACTTCCATGTGCAGAATCCAACACAACCTGTGACAAGTTGTGAGCTCCAAAGGCTTGACTGACTCTGATCCTTTGGCACTGTCGGTGATAGCTCCATGTCTTGTTTTGGGCCCACTCTGCTCCCTCCTTGCAGTTTTGCTCACATGATCCATGTTCCTGGCTTCTCCAAAGTTCTGGGGTCTCCAATGTATCTTTGACTTCACACTCACCGCTTCACACACTGCCCTCTTGGGGACACACTGCCTGGCCTCCCAGGCCTTCTGAAATCTAGGTGGAAGCCTTCTTAACCTCAAAACTCTTGCATTCTGCATGTGCCTAAAACCAGTGCAATGTGGATGATGCCAAGGTCTGTTGCCAACTGAAGCAGTAACCAGGCTTTCTTCTCTCTTGCCTGTAGGGGTCAAGTGTCTGGATTGCTCAGCACTCTGATCCTGATTCTGAAGAACAAATTCTCTATGCCACTGCCATTCTGGAGCATAGCATGGCTGCTACCATTCTGGAACATAGTGCTCTGCAGCTTTCTTCTCAAACCAGTCTTTTGCTTTTGCAATTTGGAGGCTGCCAAGGATGGAGACTTGCTGCTTCCTGCGATATCTGCAAGCCATCTTTTCTATTGTGCCTATCTTTTATAGTTTGTGTCTACATGTCCCCCAAAAGCCTCATGCAGTCATGAGGGTGGGCTTCTAGCTTTGTGACTGATTCATGGTCCAATGCTGGGATTATGGGTGTGAGTACTATACCCACCCTAGGGCGGGTAGCCTACATACAATCTAATGAACAGAAAGAATCTTCTCTGTGCTCCTCCCTTTTTGTTCTTGTTGCTTTTACTGTTTTATGCTGCCATGAATGGTTGCTCTTGTGCCACACCACTCTGCCTTGGAGCTAGCTGATTATGGACTCAAACCTCCACAAACTGGGAGCTAAATAAAACCTTTCCTCCTTTAAAATGAATGTTGGGTATTTTATCCCAGCAATGAGTGAAAAGTAACCAACACCAAGTTTGGTACAAGAGAAGTGGGGTCGTTGCTATGACTAGACTTTACCATGTGGTTCAACAGCCTTTGAGAATGACTTGTGGGGAGAGTTTGGGAAAGGTTGAGAGATATCACCTGAAAGACTAGAGCTGGAATGCCTTAGGCTGTTCTGTATGGGAGATTCTCTGGTCAGAGCTCAGAACCAGAAGGCTGATAGAAATCCTGCTGGTAAAGACCAGGTTTGGGAAGTTTCTGCTAGGAAAAAGGACTGCATTGGCTGCTGGACTCCAGTTGATGTGCATTATAGCTTGGTACAAAGTTTGTTTCTATTTTGTTCATATCCAAAGACTTTGTCTGAGACTAAGTTCAGTAGACTAATTAATCTGGCAAAAGAAATTTCAAGATAGTCTAATGTTGAGGCAGTGGCTTGGCTGCTGTTGGGGGTTTTAGCCAGATCTATGTAGAGAATCAAAAGCAAAGAGCCCAGTAGGATGATTTAAAATGTTGTGAGTTTGGCCAGAAAGGAAGCTCCAGCAAAGCTGTGGACTGCAAAGATAGATCTGAGGAAATCTTGATTGCTGAGAAGAAGCAGAATATAAAACATGGCCTAAGTCCTCACAAGAAGCAGCAAGTCCCCACCAAAACTGCAAAAGTGAAAGATTTTGAGGAGGAAGCAGCAGAGTACCATGTTCCAGAATGACAGTGGCTACACCATGTACCAGAATGGCAGCAGCATAGAGAATTTGTTCCTCGGAATCAAGTTCAGACAGCTCAGTGATCTAGACACTTGATCCTTAAAGCTAAGAGAGAAGGAAACCTGGGTACTGCTCCAGCTGGCAGCAGACCTTGGCATCATCCACATTGCACTGGTTTTAGGCACATGCAGAATGCAAGAGTTTTGAGGTTAAGAAGGCTTTCACCTAGATTTCAGAAGGCCTGGGAGGCCAGGCAGTGTGTCCCCAAGAGGGCAGTATGTGAAGCTGTGAGTGTGAAGTCAAAGATACATTGGAGACCCCAGAAGTTTTGAGAAGCCAGGACCCTGGATCATCTAAGGAAAGCTGCAAGAATTGAGCAGAGAAGGCCCAAAAAAGAAGCCAGTGGAGCTACAAGCACTGGAAATGCCACAGGAGCAGAGTCCATCAAGCCCTTTGGAGCTCACAACTTGTCACAGGTTGTGTTGGATTCTGCACATGGAAGTATAGGATTTAATGTTTGACCTGCTGGATTTTGGACTTTCTTTGGTCCCAATCCTTTGTATTCACATTTGTACCTTTTGGAATGGTAATGTTTATCTCATGCCATTGAATGTTGGAAGTGTTTAACTTTTCATTTGTACAGGAACTCACAGCTAAGAGTTTGTCTTAGATTTTGGAGGAGACTTGGGACTTGGATTTGTCTGCAATGCTGAAACTGTTAGGACTTTGGCAGCTCTTAGAGATGGACTAAAATGCCTTTTTCATAAAGGGATGTGCATGAATCTTTGAGCAGCTAGGGGCAGAATGTTATGGTTTGTGTCTAGATGTCCCCCCAAAGCCTCATGCAGTCATAGGGGCAAGCTCCTAGGTTTGTGATTGATTCATGGTCCAATACTGGGATTATGGGTGGAGTGGTGTATCCACCCTGGGGCAGGTAGCCTGCATACAATATAAGGGAGAGAAAGAGGCTGACTCTTATACTCCTCCCTATTTGCTCTTGTTGCTTTTGATGTCTTCTGTCTACCATGAACTGTTGCTCCTCTGCCCCACCACCCTGCTGTGCAACCAGCTGATGATGGACTAAAACCTCCATAAACAGTGAGCTAAAGAAACCTTTCCTCCTTTAATTTTGGATGTTGGATATTTTTTCCCTGCAATGAGAAAAAAGTAACCAATATACTATTTTTTGCAACAATTGAGATCTCCTCACCTCTGTCTTTGCAGTCCACAGCTTTGCTGGAGCTTCCTTTCTGGCCAACTCAGAATGTTTTAAATCATCCTGCTGGATTCTTCACTCTTGATTCTCAACCTATATCTGGCTAAAAGCCCCCAACAGCAGCCATTACAGATCCTTAATATTTAACTGCCTTGAAATTTCTTCTGCCAGATTAGATTATTTGACTTCCCTTAATCTTAGTCTCAGGTACAAGAAAAATGCAGAAAAACTTTCTGCCAAGCCATACCACACATCATCTGGAGTCCAGCGCCCAATGCAGTCCTTCTTCCCAGCAGAAACCTTCTGAGCCTAAACTTTACCAGTTTTCTGGTCTTCTGAACTCTGACCAGAATCTCCCATATGGAACATCCTAAGATGTTCCAGCTCTAGTCTTTCAGGTGACATCTCTGAACCTTTCCAAACTCTTTCCATAAGCCATTCTCAGAGGCTGTTGAACCACATGCTCATGTCTAGTCATAGCAACCACCCCACTCTTGGTACCAAATTCTTAGTTACTTTTCTCTCATTGCTTTGACAAAATACCTGAGGTCCAGAATTAAGGAAGGGAAGGTTTTATTTAGCTCACAATTTGTGAAGTTTTGAGTCTGTAATCAGTTGGCTCCAAAGCAGGGTGGCACATAGCAGAGGACAGTAGTTCATGGTGTCAGAAAACAGCAAAAGCAACAAAAACAAAAGGGGAAGATGAGAGAGCAAGCCTCTTTGTCTCTCTTACATTATATGCAGTCTCCCAGGGTGGGTGTAGCTCTCACACCCATAATCCCAACATTGGACTATGAATCAATTACAGCTCTAGGAGCCTGCCCCCATGACTGCATGAGGCTTTGGGGGACATCTAGACACAAACCATAGCATATTTTATAGTTAAACTTTATCATAAGGATATATGTAGTGGAAAAAGTATAGTATTTATAGGGATTAGTGGGTTCTGTTTCAGGCATCCCCTTGGGATCTTGGGATGTATCCCCCAGGGTAAGATAAGACTGTGTATTAAAGCTGGGCATGGTGGCTCACGCCTGTAATCCCAGCACTCGGGAGGCTAAGACAGGTGGATCGTTGTGAGTTCGAGACCAGCCTGGGCTACAAAGTGAGCTCAAGGCCAGCCTGAATGGCATAGTGAGACCCTGTCTCAAAAACAGGGCTGGGGATCTAGCTCAGTGGTCTAAGCACCTGCCTGGCAAGCACAAGGTCGTGAGTTCAATCCCCAGTGCCACAAAAAAAAAAAAAAAAAAAAAAAGACTGTGTATTAACACCAAAAACAATTATCTCAAAGGTGATGGAATGATAAACAGATAATATGTCTGAATTTTCTTATTTTTGTTTACACAAGATATTTAATAAAGAATAAGCAGCTCAATCACATATAAAACTGTTGAATATTATCCCAAAATTTATACAGATGTGTATCAGAATGCTTATTTCTATTGATAATAAAAAGCTTACTTATACACAATAGGAACTCAAAAAGATTTTTTAATAACAATGATTTTATATCTACATTGCAGTTATGATTCATTTTCCCCCCACTAATTAGGACAATTTAACATAGGTTCTTTGAGCCTCTAGAAGAAATTTATGTTTCCCTGCTTCTGAGCGCCTCTTCATCTTAAGTGTAAAATTGTTTATATTAAATACAGTTGATTTTTATTTTTTGTGAAAGTTGTAGTTTATGTTATAGCTTAGGCCTGAAACGTCATCCAAAAGTCTCATGTATTCAGAGGTGAGACATTGGGAAAACAATTGGTTCGTGGAGTGCTGTACTTAACAGTGGGTTAACACATTGGTGACTTCATAGTGAATGTACTGTTAGGTAGTAGGGCTAGTTGATGGGGGTGAGTCTCTGGGAGCTGACCTGGAAGGTGTATTCTTGTCCTTAGCTTCTCCCTTCTCTCCTACTTCCTGACTGACATGGATTGAACAACTTTTCTTTACCAGGCCTTCCCAAAATGCTGTTTGTACCCTGGAGCCATCCAACAATGAACTGAACTCTCTGAAACCATGAGCCAAAACCTTTCCTCCTTTAAATTGTAGTTGTTGCATATTTTGTCTTACTGACAAGAAAGTGATTAATACAGTCAGTCTGCAACGTTGCTGTAAACACTGAACTGTCACTCCTAGAAGAAACACAGAGTTAGGCTGCTATGAAACTGGTCAGAGTCAACAGATCAATACATATGTGCATTTTCTCTCTCTCTCCTTCCTTCCTTCCTTCCTTCCTTCCTTCCTTCCTTCCTTCCTTCCTTTCTTTCTTTTTCTTTCTTTTTTTTTTCTTTTTCGTTGTACTGGTAATTGAATCTAGGACCTTGTACATCCTCTTCCCCTGAGCTATGGCCCCAGACTCCATTATGTTATGCATTTCTGTTTAAAGATACCTTAATAATATTTCTTATGGATTATTATATTCAGTATTTCTTTATATAAAACAGTATTCATCTTAGTTACTTTTCTCTCCTTGTTGAGATAAAATATCTGACACCCACAGTTAAAGGGGGGAAAAGTTTATTTGGCTCACAGTTTGTGGAGGTTTCAGTCTATAATCAGCTGGCTCCAAAGCAGACTTGCACATGGCAGAGGGGCAACAGTTCAAGGTGGTAGAAGACAGCAAAAGCAACCAGAGAGGAAAGAGCTTTTCGTGTTGGCCAAAAGATAGTAAAGCAACAAGGGAGAACATGACTCTTTCTGTCTCTTATATAGTATCCAGTCTACTGGGTTAGGGTGGTGCTAATCCAATCAGTGGACTGACCCAATAGTCACCCACCCTTAATCCTTGCTTCCTTAATCTCAGTATTGCCATACAATTCAATCACACAGTCTAGGTTCAGCAGCCTCCAAAAAATCCTATGACTGCCTGAGCTTTGGGGGAATCTCTAGACACAAATCATAACATTCTACTCCTAGCCCCCCAAAGACTCATGTGTATCCCTTTATGCAAGAGGCATTTAGTCTGTCTCTGAGAGTTGCCAGAGAGCTAACAGTTTCAGCATTGCTGAAAAGTCCAAGTTCCAAGTCTCCTCTGAGATTTAAAGCAACTCTTAGCTGCAAGCCCCTGTACAAATGAAAACAAAGTTAAACATTTCCAACATTCAATGGCACAAGATAGACATTACCATTCCAAAAGTTACAAACATGGGGATATAAAGGAATGGGATCAAAACAAGCCCAAAATCCAGCAGAGGAAATATTAAATCCTATAGTTCTATGTACAGCATACAAGGCAGTCTGTGGCAAAATGTCAATTCCAAAAGGAATGGGTGGCCCCTATGGGCCATTTTTACAATTTCAGTGCTGCAAATAATTCTACTGCTTCTTGTGATGCCTTCAGGTAATCTTTTTTTATTCTTATGTTCCTTCTTAGCAATCAAGATCTCTGCTCTGTGCAGTCTACAGCTTTACTGGGGCTTCCCTTCTGGCCAGACTCACAACATTTTAAATCATTCTGCTGGGCTCTTTGCTCTTGATTCTCAACATAAATCTAGCTAAAAGCCCCTAACAGTAACCATGCCATTGCCTCAACATTAGATTGTCTTGAAATTTCTTCTGCTAGATTAGTCTGCCACCCTTAATTTGTCCAGACTGCTGGGATTGGGGCAGTGCCAATCCAGTCAGTGTATTGATCCAGCAGTCACCCACCCTTAATCCCAGCACCCTTAATTCCAGCATTGCACTGCCAATCAATCACACACTGTAGATTCAACAGCCTCTGAAAAAACCCAACGACCGCATGAGGCTTTGGGGAGACCTCTAGACACAAACCATAACAATAGTTCAGGCTGGACATGATAGCATTTGTTTGTAATCCTAGTACTCTGGGAGACTGAGGCAGGAGGATTGGAAGTTTGAGTCCAGCCTGGACAACTCACAGGGTTAGTGAGACCTCCCCCTCAAATTAAAATACAGAAAAAAGACTAGGAATGTAGCTCATGCAAACCGGTTCAATACCCGGTTCTGCAAGAAAAGATTTTTTTCAGTTGCAGCATTCGTATGATTGATCTTGCAGCCAGCAGCACTGTATTTTTTTCCTGAGTAAAGCTTATCTAACACAGGTATTTTCTTCTTGAGTTAGGCCACAGCCTTCTGTGCTTAGGAACACTAGCACTTTAGAGACATCAGAAAGATAGACACTTATCGATAGTAGGAAATCTGAAACAAAAAGGCTGAATGTCACCCTGTTTGGCATCAGGTGGAAACTTGTGCACCAGGAGACTTAAATATTTTTACTCTTTTGTGCATGTCTGTGAATGACCAGGAAAGCATTGGGAGTATTGATTCTGGGGTAGCAAATAAATGTTAGCAAGTAGGCATAGTCACAAATACAGGAGTACTGGCTTCCACCAGATTTTAAAGGCGAACATGACACAGAAGGATTAAGGACCACTGTGCAGTATTCTTTGTCAAACCAGATTCCACTCCTTTCCTAGATTTGATTTCTGATTATGAAATCCTGCCGGGACCTGGCACAGAATTCCACAGCCACACCCAGAATTCCAGCACAGTGGTGTCTCCCTCCCTGTACCATCCACCATTTTTCAGGCCCTGCCCATATGAGTAAGGTGCCTTCTAGTATATGGCATATACCTATATTATTAAAACAAGAACTTGTGTGGGTAAGATGAAGATGACTAGAGTTTTCTTTTCACTTGGAAAGGAGAAGAGTTAAAAGTTATAATTAAGACATTCAAAACTATGAAGGGAAACAGCAATTAGAAAAATTGAAAATAAAAACCAACTGAGCAAAAATTTATGTCTCTGCCTTGTCCAAGATAAAAATAACAGAAGTGGCCTTAGATGAAGCTGAGCTATGAAAAAAATAGTATCTTCTTTTCCTTGCCCACCTTAACGTTTACGGCTGAGACCCTTTAACAAAGTCAGAGTCACAAGAGAAAAATATACACATGTATTTAATGTAAGTTGTATGTGACATGGGAGGCTTCAGAAATAAAGACCCAAGAAACAAGGAAATCTGTGTATTTTCATGTTATGCTGAAGTGTGATTAGAGGACAGAAAGATAGTCTGATGATAATAAATGAGGGCAACTTAGCCAGGCCTGGGTGTCAGTCAGCTCCTTCCGGGGATCCCTGTGTGCCATGCCTTCTCCTGGACATACAGTAAACCCCTGACACAGGAGGGCCTTGCAGGGAGGAGGAGGGAGAAAGAAGGTCAGAAGATAAATTTGCTAGGTGTATAGCCTGCTGCAGAGAAGATGGGTGAAAGGAAGGTGAAGTTGTCACCCTGCTTTTGCTGTTCTCTTAAATGCCAGATTGCCGTGTTGTGGGGTGGCGTGTCCTGAATCCCGTCACCCTTGACACACTGCCCGTTGCTGGGCTGAGCTGTTGGCAATGCGAGGCTCGCCCTCCCAGTCAGTGGCTTGGGGGCTCTTGGGATGGTGGTGCCGTAAGGTTTCTTCTTAAGGGATGGGTGTCTCACTCGATAGCAGTAAAAACTCCTGACAAAAGGCCTTGTCAAGAAGATAATAAGTCCAAGCACTTCTGAGGATTCAGAATGCAAATAGTGAGCACTTCCTGAGACCAGGAGAACATTGTTCAGTTTTTCATTCATCGATGTTATCTGAATGGGTCTTTTTTGGAGTCTTTATCTTTATTCTTCACTAAATTCAGTTGACAGGTACGGCAAACCTTTTTAATAATTTCATGCTTTCCGACTTTGATTTTATATCATGCCACACAGGATGGCACTATATAGTGTTTAAGAAGAAAGGTTTAGGGATCAGACAAAGCTGGGTTCAGATCTTTGCACAGTCACATGCCGGCTGCAAGACTCTGGGAAACTTACCTAAAATCTCTGAGCCTGAACTTTCTTACGTGTAGTATGGGAATAAAAATATTACTTACCTTAGTGTCATTTTGAGAATTCAATGACATAATGCAGATAAACCTTTTAGTCCAATACAGTGATTTCATGGAGGATACACTCAATAAATGCTTTATTTCTCAAGTTTTGATAGCTCTCTAAGATTCCACGTGTGTAGTCCATTTGTACATGAAAGCTTGCTCAGCTGCTGCAAGCTCTGACACCATGCGTCAGGCTTTTCATGGGACTTTGAAAGTTAACCAGCACCACTTACAAGGAACCAGGCAGGACATCTGTCATATGGGCAGTTATGGTTAATATCTAAATGTCCCCCAAGAGCCTCATAGCCAAGGCTTTTGGAAGGTGATTGGATTATGAGGGCGGTAGAGCTGACTTGCTATTAGGAGGCAGGTTCTGATGGAAAGAGGCGGGTCATCGGGGTGTGACCTGGTAGAAATGTATCTTGCTCTCCAGTTTCCTCCTTCTCTCTCTGCTTTCTCGCTGCCAGACCCTTTCTGGCTTTCCTCTGTCAGACCCTTCTACCATGTCCCTTTTGCCCTGGAACCAGCTGATTATGGACTGAACCTCTAAAAAACATGAGCCAAAATAGTCCTCTTCTACTTTAATTTGTCAGTTTAGGGTATTGAATCCCAGCAAGGAGAAAGTGACTAAGACTAAGAGAAATCAAGCTTGCTCAATTCTGAATGATTTACATTGTTTTGTAAATTGGTTTCCCAGTAGGAAAGTATGTTGACTCAGAAAGTGGTTTAATCCAGAAAACTGGTTTTACTGATCTTTTCGAAACTGGTTTCCTCTTTCAGATCTACTCTGTGTTCAAGAGAACCTTATAACCATGCAAATATATAAGAAACCTTTGGCCAACCTGTGACCTTTCTAAATTCTTAAATTAGAAAATATTGTGGTAGCATGTCATTTCTCCTAAAAATACCGCGATGACCTACAGGCAAACATTAACATTTTCAGGTTATATGTAACAAAGAACAGGTTTTCACTACCTTCCTGAAGGGTACACTGTATGTGAATGCAAAGCTAGGACTGCAAGTCAGGTAGAAACATAGATTCTGAGTGGCTAGGCAGGAACTCCCACTTGCTGGGGGCTTCTACCTGCTGGAGGATCCTACTTGCTTAGTGCTCCCTTCTGTCCATACTGGCCTCATAACCTTTGGAGTGTACCTTTGGTACCTTGTTCTGTATTCTTCCATCTTTTTTTTTTTTTTTTTTTTTGGTGGCACCAGGGATTGAACTCACAACCTCACACTTGCCAGGCAGGTGCTTAGGCTGCTGAGCTAAATCCCTAGCCCTTGATTTTTCCATCTTGCTGCAGGGGACCTGTATTGATTTTGAAAATAATACATATTATTCTTTTTCCATTGTATCTCAGCTGCTGAGCATGGTGGCATGTGCCTGTAATCCCAGCTGCTTGGAGGGCTGAAGCAGGAGGATCTCTTAAGCCCAGGAGTTTGAGGTCAGCCTGGGCAACATAGTGAGAACTCCAGCTTGAAAAACAAAACAAAAACAAAGTTTCCAACCAGCAAGGATTGATTTTTCTAATCACAGAACTGTTAAATTCTCAAATGCCAAGGTCTTCTTTATTTTCTAAGGGTACACAACAGGTCAATCCATTATAACATACAAATAGAGAAATATGGACAAGATTTTCTTTTTTTTTTTGCGGCACCGGGGATTGAACTCACAACCTTGCACTTGCCAGGCAGGCGCTTAGGCCACTGAGCTAGATCCCCGGCTGGACAAGATTTTCAGTAGCCCTTTCACAGTGGACCACAGTCTTGGGGGCTGGCCTTCATTGGCTAAAAAGGAAGGGCACTGATGAGGAGAAGCAAGGCTCAAAGCAAGTGTGCTTCTTGATGTATGTATTGGGCATGGGGGTAGCGGGGAGCTCTAAATACAAGGAAGTGGTGGAGAAATACTTAAAAGTTGTATGCGTGTGTGGTTATGAGGGGAGTGGGTGAGGGGGGGAAAGTTTAAAACTCAGAATTTAGCATTCTGCTGAAGGCTGACTCTAGCCAAGATCTTACCTTAAATCCTGCTTAGCTCACCCAAACCCCACAGCCGGGAATGCTGCCCTCTAATAGGGGTGAGGGGGAAAGCAACCTACAGTGCAAACCCATCTCATGACCACTGAGGAAATGAGCACCATGACTGCAGATGGGGTCAGGCGGTTTGTATTTCTTTTTCCTTTTCTGTGTTAGAGCAGTCTTTATCCTAGTCAGTCTTCCTTTCTTCCTTTTTCACTAAATAAATTGAAGTTGGCCCATGGTGGTGCAACACCTGTAATTCTAGCACTCTGGGAGGATGAGGCAGGAGGATTGCACATTCAAGCCTTGGGCAACTTAGTGAGACCCTGTCTCAAAAATAAGAAAAGAACTGAGGATGCAGCCCACTGTGAAGGCCCTGAGTTCAGTCCCCAGCCCCACAAACAAAAAACAAAACAAAACACACACCTTGAAATTCAAAACAGCCCAGCAGGTTATCACTGTTTCAGCTGCTTGTGAATAGCCAGCCAGCACCCAGAGTGCAGCCTGATGTGTCTTCACTTGGCTTCCTGATGTTTAGGCTTCCTGTTTTTCTCTTGTTTTAAAGAACTTAGCCCCTTCTTAAAGAATCCTGTTTTCTTTATCCAACCCAGTTGAAGTGCTTCCTTCCACTTTGTACCTGTTCAGATGACCCTCATCATCCCCCACCCAGCCCTGCACCTCTTAGCACCCACTTTTCAATTTTGTCAACCAGAGCTGCAGAAATCTTCACCCCGTGGGAATTGGCTGCCTGGGCAGCAGTCCACCTAGCAGAAGCCATGTGCTGACGGCAGCGTCTTTCTGTTCTGCCATTCCTGGGTCACCCCCTTGCCATGAGTCCAGAGCCAATGGGAAGGTGCCACACCTGATGTGCGAGGCTGGCACTGGAACGGTCCCGCACTTGGCCAGCCAAAGCTGGGATTTCGTTATTGACCTACAATGAATAACGAAGCACCGTCCCTTTGCAATTCATTCCTACTGTTGCTTATGTCCAGAATTCCCTATGGTCAGCTGAGGTAGCTGGAGAGACAAATGGGATGGGTTCCCTGGGGTTCCTGAGGGATTTGGTGCCCATGTGAACTCCTGCTTGCAGCAAGAATGTGAGGACTGTGGTCAGCCGGGACATGGAGAGGATCAGGGTCTAACGACAAGGGCAGCAACTGGTGCTGGCCAGATTCCCAGTGCTACAACCCAGGCTTGGGGTCCACATCTTTATAACCCCCCAGTCTCATTGACCTCTGTCCAGTTTTCCTGAATAGTGCACTTCATTTTCTGTCTTTAAGAATTCTCCCACAAAGTATACTCTTGTCTCTCAGATATTTGCCCAAAGAACCTTTCGATTTTGGAAAACCTGGAGAATGAATGAAGTGCCTGTACCCTAAAACTACCTCCCTGTTGCTGTGCTTCCAGGTGGACACCCTGGAGGTGATACGGCATCCAGAAGAAACCACCAACATGAAGAGGCAAACCATGGCTTCTTACTTCCGGGTATGGAGCCTCCTCCATCTCTATTCCATCTTCTTCCACAGGGGCCTTGCCAGCCTTCCCATGAGAGGTCCAGGGATGCAGGAGTCACCGGAACAAAGGCAAAGCACCAGAGCCATTAAGAAAGAAGGTGGGGGAGGGGGAGGGACAAGTAGTGGCTACAGCAGAGAGAGACCACCAGGCACACGGCCCTCAGTATTGAACGTGCTTTTTCTGTTGGCCTTTGAGCTGCTTCTTGCCTTAAAAGCTAAAGGAGTCAGCTACTTTCCCAGCAAATAATGATATAAGAAATGACCTTATTTGTCTAGATGAAAAAGGACCAATGAAAAATAGTTTTATCTGTTAAAATCGTAGTTAATAAAATTCCAGGAAGTGGAATATTCCAGAAAGTTTAGACACTGAGAAAAGCATTGATTTTATTTTTCCTAGATTGAATTGACACTATGCAAAACCCATTTGCCTCAGCCCTACATATATATATATTTTTTTCTTTTTTTTTTTTTTTTGTACCGGGAATCAAACTCATGGCCTTGTGCTTGCCAGGTAGGTGCTTAGGCCACTGAGCTAAACCCCCAGCCATTGTCTTTTTGAGACAGGGTCCCACTATGCAGTTCAGGCTGGCCTTGAGCTCACTTTGTAGCCCAGACTGGTCTTGAACTCACAGCGATCCTTCTGTGTCAGCCTCCCAAGTGCTGGGATTATAGGAGTGCACCACCACGCCCGGCCTCAGCCCTATTATTGACCATTTCTGCCACCCTGATTTCTGATATTTCATCTAGTAAAATGCCTCTCTTGGATAAAAACATTATCTCTGAAGGACTCTGCACAACACCTATTTATAGCAAAGATTAGACATACGCACTTCTACCGGCCTGCACAGGTTTGTTGATCTTCACATTATTATAAAACAGTAGTGTTTGAAGCCCCTTAGAGACCATGGAGCACCGGGAGCTAAGGGCCAGGTAGCTTTGTGGTAGAGTGATGCTGTGCCAGTGTGGAACTGATCGCAGGGGGAGCCGAGTAAGGAGGTAAGGTGGTGTTGGCAGGGCTGGGTGGTCAGGAGGGTGGGAAACTGGGTAATGAGCTGTGGGAACCAGATGGACTGAGGGGCAGGACCTAGGAACCAGCCCTGTATATGGAAAGTAAAAGAAGGATCTGAAGCCATAAAGTCCAATGTTGTCAGTTGTTTCAGAGACAGACTAGAAATGGCTCACAGTGTGAGTTGTAGACACCAGACCTTTGAGGCTAGTACTCCACCTCTGCAGCGATCCCCGCTTTGGTACCCTTTGTGGCATGACTTTCAGTTTCTGCTTTGTCACTCTGGTGGTTGAACTTTTCTAATTGCTCTGCTTCTATCCCCTTTAGTGACTCATCCTCCTACTAACTGTGTGTGGGGTGTGTGTGTGTGTGTGTGTGTGTGTGTGTGTGTGTGTGTTTCCTCATGGAATTTAGAGCCTCTTTGACTCTGTGAAGTCATCTTCAAGATCCAGGACCAGCTAGGTGTGTAGCTCAGTGGTGCAGTGCCTGCCTGGCAAGTGTGAGTCCTGATTCCCAGTGGTGGTGGTGGGGGATCCAGCACCACCCTTATTAATGGAGAAGCCTCTGGCCTATAGTTTTTCAGAAATATACTCATGAAAGTTAATTTGGTAATCTTAAAATACTGGCTCCCAAATGCTAGACCTGAAAAATAAGTTACTTTGGTAAGCTACGCAAGAACAGTTTTGATCATTAAGAGGAGTGATTGTGAAGTAATAGAACTCCTCTCCTTTGTGGTTTACAGTTGCCCCTGGAAGAAGAGCTCTGACAATGGGTGCCATAGTGACATCTGGGAACCCTCTGGGTTCCCACAACCCCCTCTGGGCTCTGGGTTTTTCTCCTCTCTTCCCTCTGCTGGGAATATGCTAGTTGATCTTGGTCATAATCTTTTTCTCCAATTTTCTTTTACATTCCTCTACCTTGAAAAAGTAGTATTAGTTGAATTTGCTTAGACTTCATGGTAGTTCTTAGACTAAGGAAATAACTAACCCCTTCCTCCAAGGCTGGGTATTTTAAATTATGATTTGTACAGTATCATTTTGGATACCAGAGAATATTTCAGGGTAACCTAGAACATGTTCTTATCTAAGTTTCTGCCACATGGAGATATTGCTTGGCCTTAGATGCTTCAAAAATGCTTTTTTGAGGAGAATTTACAGTGCTGTCCCTTGTCGCCGATTTCATGTTTTACCTCTAAGGTCTGAGAGTTGTTCACAGACCTCACACTGCCTGACGGGCCCTGCAGGCCCACTCGCTGATAACCTCATTGCAGGTGAGTTTTTCTCCCTGACAGTATTCTCTGATGGACCTGCTCTCCAAAATGGTGGTTGGACAGCCTCACTTTGTTCGTTGCATTAAACCCAACGACGACCGAAAGGCCCTGCAGTTCTGCCGAGAGAGGGTCCTGGTCCAACTCCGCTCCACAGGCATCCTGGAAACCGTCAACATCCGCCGGCAGGGCTATTCCCACCGCATCCTCTTTGAAGAGTTCGTGAAAAGGTCAGACCAGCATCCTTGGAAATGCAGTTTGTAAATATAGCTGTCTCCTGGCCACCCCTGTCCCCTCGGGTTGCTCCGCCTACCCTCTTTGCTCTGACTTTGGCTAGTTGTCAGCTGCCATTTACGTGTAGTATTTTTACTGTGATCCAGCTACCCTGCGGTGATTTGGGAGACAGGTTAAGTAAGCTCCCTTCTGGTCCCATTAAAAAAGAAAATGTTCACAGATATTTATAAAATTCTTAGTGCTCAATTTCCGCAGATGTTTCGTCTTTCTTACGGAAATATTCCTTCCTCACTGAGTCAAGCTTCCGGAGGAATCGAATGCACCCAGGCACCCACTCCTCTCTAGGCTTGGGCATGTCATAATGAGCACTTTCCTGCCACCGAAAATGTCCTCAAAGTATAGGACACTTTAGGGCCCTATCCTCAAATTAATGGTCTCATTTGATCCATAAGGCAACCTTGGAAGCTGGGTTCTATCGTTATCGCAATGCACACGAAGAAATTGACTTTCCCAAAGTAGGGACTTTTCCATGATATAAATAAATGATAAAGCCAAGATTTGAACCCCATCAGTCTAGTTTTAGGGTCTGCATTTTAATCACCTCAGTCCACTATATTCAGTCATTTATTAGCATGCACAAAATGCACAAAGCTTTCTAAACCTAGAAACTGTCTTTACCTGTGAACAAAATGTTCCTTTCTCCTGCACAACCACTGTACGAATGCCTCATGTATGCAATGTGAGTATGGATAGTATTTTCATAGGATTTTTTGTGAAAAAATAATGAATAACAGTGACCTCTGAGAAAGAGGCGTGACTGCCTGGGATGCCCCAAGAGACACATTACAACCCATTGTAAAATCCATCTTTTCCTACCTGGGTATTTACTTTTTTTCTTTTTTTTCCTTCTCTTTCATTCTAGTTTGCCCAAAGTCATTTTCTCCACATTTTTTAGGGGGAGAATGGATCCTAAATGTAATAATTTGCTTTTCCAAGTCTTCAAACTCTCCTAAGTTCCTTGGGAAAGAAAAAGAAAAAGGGGGGAAAGTACCTTGCAGTGAGAGCTTTTAAATAAAAAATAAGAATGAAATGGCTTTTTAAAAAGAACTGTCTTTAAGCTTCTTTTCCCCCTCTTAAATTTGGAGGTGGAACAAGAAGAAAAAGATTAGTTCAGCTCATGAATGTAACTCGTCAAGTATTTTTAGCTACACAGTGTTGAATACATAAAAATATTTAAGAAAACAGGTCAAATGCTAAACAGATTGACATTTCTTTGTTCATAATCAGAAAACCATTAGGCAAGTGTGAGCAGGAGTTTCAAAATGTCAGTAAATCTGGGGATATCAAAGATTTTGGAGCCAGCAAGTTAATTGGTATTTTGATCCTTTTGAGCAACTTAACAACAAAAATGGATGAGCTAGCAGTTTCCCCCTTGATGTTACTCAACAAATAGGTACTTCTTATCTTCCTGCTCAAGAGTGCTGTTTTGTAAACTCATAGCAGGAAATTTGCAGACAAAACTATCAAAGGCTGGGAACAGAGCCACAGAGCTACCCAAGGTTTATCAAGTGGAGGTAAATAAAAGGTAAAGACTTGTTTAGTGTTGCTCTTTACCTTTTCCTGTTTTCTGGCATTCAGAACTGAAACCTGAAAGGTAGTGTTCTTGGGATTATGTTGTCTCTGTCCAGAATTGGAAAGAAATTCTCCAGACCCCAAGTCACCCAAGTCTGCAAACTTGACAAACCTAGCATGCTTCCTTGCTCTACTGGCCTTTAAGTTTAGATGACTTGAAAGTATCTTTTCTTGGAAGTGTTCTCTAGTCATGGGCCTTGGAGGAAGAGAGTGGGCTGACACCCGTTCCTCATTGGGGCCAGGTGAATTGGAAGTCTTCCTCTGCCCTTAGATGGGCACAAAAGGGGCCACTTGGCCTTGCTGAGTAGGTAACCAAAACCTTCTAGAAGGCAGACTGTTGAGGGGCATCCCAGAAAACCACTGTCTTCATGGGCTATAGGCCCTGAAGATCCTCAGACTGTTTATACTGGAGCAGACACTGTGCCTGTCTGTGCTGGGCTGCCCCCAACAAGCATGTCAGGGACAGGGACAAGGCTAATGGTTTGTTTAACTGTTAGAGTAAATCATGCGATTTAGTAAGTGCTGTGCAAGATGGCATATGGAGGGCCAGAGAGCTGGTGATATAAAGGATTTTATCAACAGACAAGGAATGCAGAAAAGAGAAGAGTTTATTTCAGTTAGGGTATGCTGTGAGAGGAACAATGGGTGGGAGTTTCCAAGAGAGGAATCACACAGTCAGGGTGAGACTGGGGTTTTTAATAAGGGTTTGAGGATATGGAAACAGGATCGAGGAAGCAAATGTGGTTTTATAAAGAACATCTTTCCTGACTCATTTAGTATCTTGTAGGTCTCTCAGGAGCACCTGTTTACAAGTTGCAATTTTGACAAGACCCCAGAAAGCCTTTCGCTTTAGATCCTTGGAACTGAGATAGATGGACGATGGAACCACCATGACCCCATGAAAGCATTCCTGGAATGATGTTTCCAGACCCCCCTCACATTAAAATCAAATGTAAAGGTCCCTGCTTTCTCCCTGATGGCGTGGTTGTCTCTTGGATCCGCCCACTGCTCTCTTGCAGTGTATCAATCAACTCTTACCTTTGCTCTATTCCTTGACTATTGGTAAATTCTCTGACCTCTCACCTGCCTCGCCTTGCATGGCCTGTACCATCCAGTGCAATGCCTGGAATAAGTTAGGTGTTCATTAAATATTTATTGAGTGAAATCAAACTCTTTCCCCTTCTTCTTCATCTCTGTCTTCTTTTACTGTCCCCTGACAGACTCTTTGGTCCTTGCTCTTTTGAAGCATATGGCACAGAGAAGGAGCTGGCTTTGTTGAGGTTAAGCTTCATTTGCATTGCATTATGCAACCTAGATTGAGAGAGCATATAATTTCAAGTCATAGTAAAGCATATAATTTCAAGTCATGGTAGCTCTTTGTTAATAAAAGATAAAAAAATCTTTTTTGCTGGTTTTTTTTGTTTTTGTTTTTTGAGACAGAGTATCATTATGTAATTCAGGCTGGCCTCAAACTCACTATGTAGCCCAGGCTGGCCTGGAACTCATGGTGATCCTCCTGCCTCAGCCTCCTGAATGCTGATTACAGGCGTGTACCACCACACCAAAGAAAATTTTGAACAGATTGTTTTTTAAGCTCTAACTCAATCTGAAAATTATTAGAGAGCCTGGAAAGTGTGACTTTACACAGATTGGCCTTTCTTCTCTACAAACAGATTTTTCTGGAAATCTAAAAAGAGACATGCTTAGTAAGGTGAGGGAGATGCTGCTGTTCCAGCCCTTCTGTCTCCTCTCCCAGCTCTCAGCTCACTGCAGAGAACAGGAAGTACTTGGCGCTGTCTGCACAGCGTGTGAAGGCGCCATCTGGCCAAAGCACCTGGCTGCTTGCTCGCTGTATTAGTCAGGAATCTCTCAATGATGGGTGACTGAAACTCAATCCAAACTAGTTAAAGCAAAATTTAAAAGGGAGTGGTGTATTAACTTATAAAATGAAGAAGTCCAGAAATACATTTGGACCCAGGGCATTGGACAGTTTTATTTGGCCACTAGCTTTTTCCTTTTATCGACTTTGTTTTCTCTTGGGCTTTTTATTGGCTGAGCAGGGCTCCTTACCTGGAGACGGCCCCAAGAAGCTCCTCTAACAAAGCATTCTGTAGGTGCAGCAACATCTGCCGCAAGGGTTTCTGAGGATGCTCACACAAGCAACTGTCTGACTGTCCCAGTATAGGTCATATGCCACCCTTGAACCAGTCACTGTGTCTAGGGCACAACTGATAGGGCCTCAGGTCAAGTGCCAGGGACAGGGTCAGCCCCACTTGAGCCATAGTTTGAAGGACTCTGTTAAACCAGGAATGATGGTGTACACTTTAATCCCAGCACTTCGGAGACTGAAGCAGGAGGATTGCTGTGAGTTTGAGGCCAGCCTAGGCTACACAGTGAGTTCAAGACCAGCCTGAACGGCATAGCGAGACCCTGTCTCAAAAAACCAATAAATAGAGCCAAGCATGGTGGCACGTGCCTGTAATAACAGCACTCAGGAGGCTGAGACAGGAGGATCACTGCAAGTTCCATGCAAGCCTGGGCTTTATAGTGAGTCCAAGGCCAGCCTGAAATACAGGGTACAGTTAGACCCTGTCTCCAAAATAAAATTAAAATAAAAACCAAAGAGGTCTCTGTTAAAGGAAGGGCAGGATGCATAGGCTAAAAGCACAGGCATTCGTACTCTTTGCTTTGACCATTCTGTGCCCTAGAGTCAACTATAGTAGTGTAGAAAAGTCCAGCCTGCTCAGAATTTTTATGCCTATTGGAGCCCTTTAATTTAGAGTTTTCTAAGATTCTGAGTCTTAGATGTTAGGTGTTGTTGACAACACCTAGGTGTTAACTTTGCAGTAAGAACCGTATACATTTTACTATATTTTAAGGTAAACTTAGGTTTTGTTGTGTTTGTTTTGTTTTTTGCAACTTTACATACTATGCCATGAGTTATTGAAAACAATTTGTAACTCCTGTAAGGGATTAGGGAAAACCCAGTCTATTCTGACCCAGTTTGAGTTCGTCCTCTTGTGGTTGACATATTTCTATGCCCCTCAAGTTGTGGTTCATGTGTTCCTGGTCCATGATGTTCATGTTCAATGGAGGACTCCACTGGATGTCACTTTTCTTCATCACGGTCTCTCCCAGCTGCTACTTGTACTTCAAGCTTAGTCATTAGTACTTACTTTGCCCAAGGAAGCTGAGTTTTCCTGTTAATACTGCAAAATTCTTGCTGGGCATGATAGTGCTTGGCTGTAATCCTAGCACTTGGGAGGTTGAGGCAGAAAGATCGCTGTGAGTTGAAAGCCAACCCAGTCTACATAGTAGATCCAAGGTCAGTTTGAACTGCATAGTGAGACCCTGTCTCAAAAACAAAACAAAATGAACAAAAATATTTGCCATTATTTAACATTCTTTTCACAGAGTTTTCTTTTTCTTTCCTTCCCCCTGCATAATCTCTACATTAAGTTGTTGGCCAGCTGCATCTGAATTTTGAATTCAGCTCCTGTTTTCTGCCTCCTTGAGGCAATAAAAGGAAAATCCCTGTTCCTTTTAAAAGTATTTGGTACAGTATGTTGCAAATGTGGCCCAAGCTGAATCAGATTTCCCTTCTGGGCAGAATTATGACTCTGTAGCACTCCAGTGTCTTTCATCCTGGTTGAAGACAGAGGGCATCTTATTGCCAGGTACTCGAATGAGAAGATTCCTGAATGATTTTCTCCCTAGACAGACTGATGTGTGCTTTTAGGAAGATTCTCATCAGCCAGTCTTCTTACCTTAGCTCCTGGACACTGCAATCCAGAGGAAGAGGAGTGCTAGGAATCTTAACATTCAAAATATACGAACATTCCCTTACTCCTTTTGTTTTTGGTTTAGTAATACTCACTTTTGTATGATTAAAAACAAAAATCTTCCTTTTTTAATTCCATACTTTTTGTTTTATAAAAGAAAACAAAATTTCATACCCAAATAATAAAGAGAATAACAATAGTTATTACACTGTGCATCACTGTCTTCAAAGTAGTTACTCAATGCAAGACCTAAATCAAAAAGTCTTACAAAAAAGAAACATGGATAATAACACAAACTTCTTTTCAATGAACTAAGATAAACTTTTAGCATAAATGAAACAAATTAGCATATATGTTTAAATATTTTTAAAACAGTGGAATAATGTCATTTAGGGAAGTATTTGAACTTCCCTTTGCTTCCTATTTATGTCTCTTCTTTTTTGCTCTTTATCCTTGTATATATATATATTTTTTTCTCCTGTAAGAGAAACCACGCAATACTTGAGCCTGTGTGTCTGGCTTATCTCACTTAATATTATGTTCTCGAGTTTCATTCATTTACCTTCAAATGTCTCATTTATCTTTATAGCAGTGAAGTACTCCACTGTATACAAATAACACATTTTCTTTAGCCATTCATCTGTTGCTGGACATATATGCTGTTTCCAAGATCTAGCTATTGTAAATTGTGCTGCTATGAACATGGGTATGCACATGTTCCTGTGATATGATGATTTTGACTTTTGGGAAGACACCTAGGAGGCAGATAGCTGGGTCAAATAGAATTTCTACTTTTAGTGTTTTGAGGAATCTCCACACTAATTTCCATAGTGTATACTAGTTTACATTCCCACCAACAATGTAGTAGAGTTCCTTTTTCCCCACATCCTCATCAGCATTTGTTATTATTAGATTTTTGAGGACAGTCATTCTTTCCAGGATAAAATGGTATTTCAGTGCTGTTTTAATTTGCATTTCTCTGACAGCTAGTGATGCATTTTTTTTAGCTATTTGTAATTCCTCTGAAGAGTATATATTCATTTCAATTGCCCATGTTTTTAAATTAGGTCTTTTGTTTTAGGGAGTTCTAATTTTTTTTTGAGTTCTTCATATATTCTTGATGTTAGTCCTATGTTTGTGGAATAACTGGCAAAATTTTTTTCCCATTCTGTAAATTGTCTCTTCCCTCTGTTGGCTGTTTCCTTGGCTATGCAGAAACTTTAATTTGATATGACCGTATTTGTTGATTCTTGGTATTATTTCTTATGCTATTAGGGTTCTATTCAGCAAGTCTTTGCCTATGCCTATGTCTTCAAGAATTGTACCTATTTTATCTCCCAGCAGATTGTTTCTGTTTTAACATTTAGATCTTAGATCTAGTCTTTATTTTTGTATAGTACATGATGAGGTATATGTGCATACTCAGTCTTACGCATGTGGATATCCAATTTTCCTCGCCCCATTTACTAAAGGGGCTTTCCTCCAGTGTATATTTTTGGCTCTGTGGTAGTCAGGGATTGCAAGGAAAACAATTACATACTGGACATTTAATTTATAGTATTATATTATAATAGTCACTGGACATTTAATTTATAGTATTATAATAGTCACTGGACATTTAATTTATAGTATTATAATAGTCACCCAAAGAGTTAAATACAAGAAGTGCAGGAAGTCTATCCATAGACTAAGATCCAAGGAATCCAGCTGAGGGCCTGGATCCCACAGCAATGTCCTGCATGAGTCCAGCTGAAGACCTAGAGCCCGTGACAATGATTCATGCAAGTATGTTCCATGGATCTGCTCGCGGAGGGCCCAAAGGTCAGTGGTGGAAGCTAGAAAGTCTGTGCCAGCAGAATGAAGGGTCTGTGCCAGCAGGCTGAGGGTTCTGCACTGGAGCTAAGAAGAGACACTCAAAAGAAGGGCCAGGGCTCCCCCCGAAAAGTACCACAGCCATCCTCTGCAACAACAAGGTCCTGAGCTCCTCTGATGATGAGAACAGCTGAGTTCATATCAGGACGCCTACATGACAAGCTTCTCCTGGAGACTGAACTGCTCACATCTTCCCCTCCAGAGCCAGTAAGTGGTAAAGTAAAGACCAGAGCTCCTCCAAAGTGAACCACAGCCATTCTCAGTAACAACAAGGTCCCGAGCTCCTCTGACAATGAGAACAGCCGAGTTCATATCAGGAAAGAAGCTCGACAAGCTCCTTCAGAAGAACCCACAGCAACAGGAGAACCAACAGCACCAAACAATAATACTCTTCCTCGCCAGGTCGCCTTTTTATGCTGGCAACAATCCTCAGGTGGGCCATCTACACTCAGCACCCTGCTCATTCAGTTCAGCTGGTGTTGAAGTTGACCGTTGGTTTTTAATCTACCACAGGCTCCTTTGTCAAAGATCAAACAGCTGTATGTGCTTGGAGTTGTTTCTGCTTCTTCTGTTTTGTTCCATTGATCCAAATGCCTGTTTTTGTGCAAGTACCATGTTGTTTTAATCACTGAAGCTTTAAAGTATAATGTCGAGCCTGGGATTGTGATGCCACCTGCTTTGTTTGTGTTACCCAGGAATGCTTTTGCTATTGTAGGTCTTTTCTAATTCCATATAAATTTTAGGATTGTTTAGCTCTGTGAGAAATGACGTTGGTATTTTAATTGGCATTGCATTAAATCTGTATGTCAGCTTTGGAAGGATAGCCATTTTGATTATATTGGTTCTGCCTACCCAGCAACAGGGGGTATTTTTCCATTTTCTGATGTCTTCCTTGATTTTCTTTTTCAGTCTGATGTAATTTTCATTGTAGAGGGCTTTCACTTTCTTAGGTTAATACCTAAGTTGTTTTTTTTTTTTTTCTGAATGGTATTGTTTTCCTAACTTTTTCAGTGAGTTCATTGTTAGTTCTAGGAATGGTTTTGATTTTTGTGTGCTTATTTTGCATCCTGCTACACTGCTGAATTTGTTTATCAATTCTAGAAGTCTTTTTGTAAGTAAAGGCTGTGCAAGTAAAGGCTCATGTCATCTTCAAATAATGATATTTTGACTTTGTCCTTTCCTATACATATCCTTTTTATTTGTTTCTCTTGCCTGATTGCTCTGGCTAATGTTTCAAGGACTAAATCAAAAATTTTCTGTCCTAGAAAAATCTCCCTTTAGAGCTGGGAGGAAAGATCTGGGAATATGTTTGCTTCTTCATGAACGTGTAAGAAATTTTTCTAGTCTGGATCTTCCTTTACCACTTCCAGAAGTGTGTGGATTTATAAATTTCTGAGTCTTTCAGAGACAGCGAGGAGGGAGCCTCTTTGGTAAATCAAATTGCTTCTCATCTTTGCTTACTATGACTTAAGATTTAGCTTTTTCAGTTCTGCTAAGTCTGTCAGTATTTCCTATCTGCTTTCTTATTCCCCAAATCTTCTTGTGCTTATCTTCTGTCCCTTCCTTATCTCCTTTTCTTTTTGTCTTCACGAAGGATTTATACCTTTTAAAAAAATTCCTTTGCTGTCATTTTATTGGGGTTTCTGAAGAGAGAAAAGGTAAATGTGTATACACAATCCACTATCTTTACCCACCCATCCTTTGAGAGAATTACCTGTTTAAAATATGAATGGAGCTAAGAAACAGAAAAAAACTTCAAAATAAAAAAGTGAGTTATTCAATGTACATCATCTTTCTTGCAATGCACATACAAACTTTTTTCAAGACTTTTACTTCTTTTACCCAGGATATCATAGTTTTGTATACCATGACATATGCAGTTTCCAACTGAGAAAGATCACTTCTTAGATTTAACTATGAACTACTTCTAAAAATTAACTCATACATGACAAAAATTTATCAACTTTGAAGATAATTTTTAAATGGAGATTCAGATATTGATACTAAAAATAATTCTCTGAAATGTTTGTGGCAATCTTAGAGATTAATTTCCCAAGGACTCGCAGAAACAATGATCTTTGAAAAGGAACCCATGTTTAGCAGGACATCAATTTTGGTGTGATGTTTTAAAAAATCAGTTATGTGATTTTATAACCACCTTCCAAGTAGTACCATGATTTCTAGCTGCTAAAGGAAAGCTTTGTGAATGCCAAAGATTATGACTAACATTTGTAAAAGAACCAAAGTGCCTTCCTGAGAAATATCTCCTAAAAGGCCATTCATGCACCTCTGTGCATATATCCACATCTATGCATATATCCACATCTCTAATAGAGTTGTGGCACATAGTAGATGCTCAAAAATGTGAAATAAGTGATTCTAACCCCCTCACCTCTGTGCTTTATTCTTGCTGCTTTTAAATCTTTGTATTGTAAAGGAAAAGACCCACAAGACTTACTGAGGACACCCCTGGAGTTGACCAGTTGAGTTTCTTGGATTTGAAAGCAATCCACTGAGATCCAGATATTCTTATCAGTGGAAGATCTGGAATGACTCCAGACATCCAGACCTTCTAAGATTTGATCTTTATTTTAAGCCTTTAATATTGGACTTTGATCCTTGTCTTCATATTCCTTCAGGTTCAGTTCAGAGAGGTCCCTGTGAGTGAATCCAAGAAGCACATTCATACCATAATCAGATCAAATCACCAACCCACAGGTCTCCTCAGTTCTGGGCCATTCAAACACCCTTCCTCTTATCAAGACAGTGTGCATAAAAAGGACTTGTCAATATGGCAAACGTGCACTGAGGTGCTGAGAACACAAAGATAGAGCAGGCATATCCTTGCCTTGTAGGAAGAACTACAAAGGAATGTGACAGAACATCCTAAAGATTCTTTGACCACTTCCTGCCATACTTTTCAGAATACTCTCACTGAAACTTTGGTCTGGCCTTTGAATGTGCCTTCCCGACTTGCTAGTTTTTGCCCATCTCACTTGCTTCTTTATACTGCCATGAGAGTCATGTTTATAAAAACGTAAAGATGATCCTGTCACTCTCATAAATACTAACTTCTGCTATTCCTCAGTGGCAAGAACTTTCTATAATTGGCCCCAACCAACTAGTCTCACTTTTCCCCCACCGTTCTCTTGCACATATTCTGGACTCCTCTCAGTCTGACCTTGGACCCTCTAGGCCACAGAGTTGGCTTTTGTGCCCCTCTTCTCTCTGGTCTGGGGCTGTCTTCACTGGGTCACCTCCCTGCTGTTCGGTCTCCAGCTCAGTCACCTTCCCTGCGAAGCCTGTCTGGACTCCAGCAAGCTGCTGAAAGCTGCCTCCTCTGGTCCAGAATGAGCGTCTTCCCCGCCCCTCAAGACTGTGAACTTGTGAGAGGCTGGAGTGGATCTTATTGTTTTTGTATCCCTAGTACCCTACATGGCATGGTGTCTGGCCCACAGCATGTGAACTTCGTGTCCTGAAGGAGGGACAGTTAGTCAGGAATGCATTGGATTATGAATAGCCAAGAAAGAAACATTTTATTGACTTAAGCCAGAGTTTCTCAACCTTATTACTATTGACCTTTTGGACAAGGAAATTGTTTGTCTGTAGTATACTGTTCTATGCCTTATAAAATATTTAGCAGCTCCTTGACTGGTTTCTACCTGTTAGATACCAATGCTCACTTTCTACTATCAGCAGTTGTGAGAATCAGAAATGTCTCCGCGGAGCTGAGATATAGTTTAGTGGTAGAGCACTTGCCTAACATGTGTGAGAACCTGGGTCCAATTTCCAGCTTGGAGAAAAGAAAATGTATTGTCAAATGTTTCTGTGGGGACAAAATTGCCCAATTTGAGAACTACTGGCAAGTGAATTTATCTACTTGCTTATTCTCAATTGAAAAGAAGTTTCCAGGTAAGGTATTTCTAGCATTAGTTCAGCTGCTCAGTGATGTCATTAGGGACCTGGACACCTTTTGACTTTAGTCTTTGGTGCTATCTTTAGTATTATATGGATTGACATATAGTCTTGTGATCAGAAGATGGCTGCTGTCTCTCCAGCCATCATGTCTACTTTTAAGGCAGGAAGAAAGCAGCAGGATGAATGGCTAAGCCAGTTGCATCTGTGCTATGTTTTTTTTTAATTTTTTTATTTTTTGGTACCGGAAATCAAACTCAGGGCTCACACTTGCCAGGCAGGTGCTGTGCCACTAAGCTGTATCCCCAGCCCTGTACTACTTTTATCAGGAAAGAAAACATTTTCCCCAAAGCTATTTCATATGTACCTCATTTGTCCCACCTTGATCACATAACCACTTCTAGCTGTAGGGAGAGACTTAGCGTAAGTCAAGAACAGGTCTAGGGCTGGTACATTGTCACTTGAAGAAGAACTGGTATTCAGTTCACCAGGAGAAATGAATATGAAAGTCATATAGTACTCAGCTGAATGAGGGAGGGACTAGATGAATAGGGGCTGAATGAATAAATAGCTGAAGTTCTTCCCACTCCATTAATTTCTTACTCCTTTCTCCTTTGCTGCTTCCTGGGCATATAGCATAAGTGAGTTAATAGCAAGTGCAGAGTGCCTGGGTAGAGGTGGGTGAGAGCCTGGGAGCCCTCTGTTGTAGTCAGGGTTTGCAAGGGAACAGATTTAATACAGGACACACAGTTTATAGGGTTATAGAATTTATAATATTCACCCAAAAAGTCAAATGCAGAAGAGTGCGAGAGATCTCTCCATGCACTAGAGACCCAAAGAATCCAGCTGAGGGCCTGGATCCCATGGCAATGTCCTGCACGACTGCAGCTGGAGGCCTAGAGCTCATGACAGTGTCTCATACAAGTCTATATCAAGCATCTGTACTGGGAAGGCCCAAAGGTCTGTGGTGGAAGCTAGAAAGTCTGAGC
>RJWT010004681.1:0-32692 GCA_004365215.1 Cuniculus paca
GGGGTGGGGCAGAGCTTGGCCATGAGCCCTCAATCTGTGGCCTCCAACGGTCTCCAGGTAGGACAGTCCACAGGACATCAGGTGGCCTCTGCCCCTGCAGGCTCTACGCATGAAAGCAGAGGAGAAAGTGAGATGGAGACTGTCACACTTGTGCCAACAGAGCCGCTAACAGCCAGCCACGGCCAAGAAGACGGCTTTCGTTAGTGTGCGTGTGGTCAATGAACATGTTTACGAAATTTCTTGTATTATTGACAATCAGATTTTACATTCTACCACATTTCATTTATTTAAAATAGTTTTTCTAAGGTTTCTGTCTTTGTTTTAAGAGACAAGGTCTCACTCTGTTGCCTGAGCAAGCCTCAAACTCCTGGGCTCGAGTGGGAGGTACTTCTGCCTCAGCAGCGGGGACTAGAGGAGTGCACCATGTCTACCCTTGGTTTAGCGTTCCAAGTGTCTTCACACCTGAATTATGACATGAGTTGAGGCTAACCTTTTGTGAGCTATGTTACAATTACTAACTTTTGTCAGGAAGAATAAAGAGTTGATACATGAAAACCAATACATATGTCAGCCAAAAAAACCTATTAATTTTTCCATTATGCTATATATGTAATTTATAATATATAATTCAAATTTGGAGAATACTCTACCATCTGCTGACCCCACCTGACAAAGACTAGTAGCGTTGCTGTGATTTGCTTTTGCTTTTCCCTTTTTTTTTGCAGCACCAGGGATTGAACTCATGCCCTCACGCTTGCCAGGCAGGCGCTTAGGCCACTGAGCTAAATCCCCACCCCGCTGCTGTGATTTAGTCATTTCTGGCCCAACTTTTCCTCCATGTGGGCTTGTTTTACCCTGTGTTTTGAATCTTCCATGTACAAGGAGGAGGAGATGGTGGCAGAGGAGTGCAGCAGGAGAAGGTGGAGAAGACAGGAGAATAGGGTCATGGGTAACAGGAGAACAGTTTTAAACAAAGAAAATGTTTTATTTTAAAAATGTTGATTAGCTGGGCATGGTGGCACACAACTGTAATCCCAGCGCTCTGGGAGGCTGAGGCAGGAGGACTACAAGGCTGAGCCTACCCTGGGCAACTTAATGACTTGACAAGACCCTGTCTCGAAATTTTAAAAGGGATAGGGGTGAGGATGTAGCTCAATGTAAAGGTCCTAGGTTCAATTCCTAGTACTGCCAAAATTCATTTAATCATCTGAACTGGAAGTGCTTAGTGAATATGGTTACATACAATCTTCAGAACTGAAAAAAAAAACTAATTTGGAACTTTGTATTTATGAAGTTTCTGAAAACTCACTTGTCTTTCTGGAGTCTATCGAGCATGGTTCGTAATTACCTTGATTTGTTCTTACCTGTATCAGAAATGTGGCTCGTCTTACACAGGAGCTCTGATTTTCGGTTCCATACACATAAGTCATTCCCACCAGACAGCCAAACCTCCAGTCTCTGAAGTACAGTTAGACACTGCAAAATTGATTTTAGTTTAGAAACTCAAGCATGCATTGCTGGGTAGCTCTGAATTATGTCTGCAAGTTCTCCAAAGCCCCTCCCTTGGACAAGTGGAGCTTATTTTTGCTCCCCATACTTGGGCTCTGCCAGTAAGTCAAGTGTCTGCGTAACACTGTCCTCTCTACTCGACAATAGTGTTACAGGACTAGGAGGACAGAAGGGATGATGGCGCAGGACTTACAAAAGGAAGTCACAGAGACACAGTGGGGTCCTCCTAGTCATCACTTAGATCACTCACTTGAGGGTGAAGATACTGGAAGTAGCCATAGAAGAGAGGTCCCCCCAGCCAGGAGCCGAGGCCTCCGAGTACCATTAGCGCTATCATGCTAAGCAGCAGGGCAGCCCAGCAGGAGGCCTCTCCAAGCCACACAGGCCTTGAAATGACAGAACCTGGCTAGCCACTTAGCTGGAACCCTTTCTATTCCTGACTATAGAGAAATAATAAGCCTTTATTGCTTTAAGTCACTTAGTTCTGACGTAATCTGTAGCTCAGTAATAGATAATGCATACTAGTTAAACCCCTTTTTAAATAATATGGAAAATATGAACTTAGTTTTTATGTTTTAAATTAACTGCCTCTTGAGTTCTCTCAATAATTCTGTTGGGAACTTGGGAAAACACTTGCTCTGAGGGCTATGGAAGTGCTTTTACCTTCCATCAGACCCAGGGTAACACCAAGGGAGCTGAAAAGAGAAGCTGGGGGTTTTAGTGGCCTTGCCTAAGCTGAGGGTAGGGCTGCCTTAAAGGTGATGGAAGAAAAGAGTTGAAAATAATCCATACTGGTTATGTACCTCAAGGGGTCCTAACCTTTCTAACCTCTGGATTTTTAGTAGCAATACTTTGTTCTACTTTATTCCCAAATAATATTCCATACACATTTTGCTTATCCATTTGTCAGCTGATGAACATTTTAGCTGTCATGAACAATAGTGCTCTGAACATTCATGTACACATTGTAGAGTGGACACGTTTTCATTTCTCTCAGGACTATATTTAGGAATAGGATGGCTGAGTGAAATAATTCTATGTTTAACAATTTGATGAAATCCAATGTCCAGGGTGATTACCATTCCACAACCGGCCAGCAATGTATGAAGGCTACAGTTTTCCATGTCCTCATCAACCCGTGTTAGCCCTGTATTAGCTATCAGCCACGCTGGCATGCATAAAATGGGGTCTCGATTTCACTTCTGACTTACATTTCTCAAATGACTAATAATGTTGAACTTTTCATGTGCAGATTGGCCATTTGTACATACTCTTCGGAGAAATTTCAAATCTTTTGTCTATTTTTAATTGGACTATGTCTTCTTACTGTTGAGAGTTCTTTGCATATTCTGGCTAAGTTCTGTTAGGCACATGATTTCCAAATATTTCTCCCATTCTGTGTATTATCTTTTCACTCTCTCTGTGGTACTCTCTGAAAACAAAAGCTTCTCATTTTATTGAGGCTCAACTGATCTTTATCTTCTTCTTTATCTTTTTGAAACAAGGTTTCTCTGTAATGCCAGGCTAGCCTTGTACTCGTGAGGGTCGAGCAATCCTGCCTCAGCCTTCCCAGTGGCTGAGTCTGCAGGCAGGCACCACAGCACCCAGCTCAGCACCATGCTCTGCGGAGGCCATTCTTTCTCCCACTGAAAGGTATTAGTATCCATGTCAAAGTCAGTTGTTCATTTATACGAACATTTATACGTTTTGTTTCCAGACTCTCAATTCTATTCCTTTGATCTGCATGTCTATTGCTATGCAAGTACCACACTGTCTTGATTCTTGTAGCTTTGTTTTGAAATAGGGAAGTGTGAGTATTACACCTTAATATTGTATTCCTTTGCAGAACTGTTTTGGCTATTCTGGGTCCCTTGTATGTCCATGTAAACTTTAAGATCAGCTTGTCAATTTCTAAAATAGAAATGCAGCTATAATTCTCAGTGCTCAATCTGTAGATCTATTTCAGTAGTGTTGCAGTCTTGACAATATTAAATCTAATACACAAACACAGGATTGTCTTTTCATTTAGTTAGATCATCCTTCTTTTTGTTTGTATATTTTAGTCTTTGAGACAAGGTCTTGCTATGTAGTACCGGCTGACCTCAAACTTGCAGTGATCCTCCTGGCTCAGCCTCCCAAGTGCTGGGATTATAGAAATGTACCACCATGCCCACCTCTATCTTTCTTAATTTCCTTAACAACATTTTGAAGTTTCTAATGTACAGTCTTGTACTTGGAAGTTCTCATCCCTTCCTAGTCTATTTTTACCATGCAAGAGCATGCTTTCGCTGCATCTTTGCTTTTGCCCTATATTCTTCCCAAGGGGACACCTCACTGGTTGATATTCAGATGTTAAAGTAGGCTCATATTCCTGGGATAGGATGTATAATCCTTTTCCTATGTTGCTGGGTTTGATTTGCTAATGTTTTACTGAGGATGACATATTGTTTAATTATTTAACATAGTATCACTAGCATTTTCCAAACTCTTTTTTATGTTCTTCTGAAATATATATTACATGGGGGAGGGGTGTCATAAAAAAAAGTGAATATTTAAAAACTCTAAATGTATTACAGTAGAAGACACATCACCATTAATTTCCCTCAAAACGGTCCTCCACTGCTTTGAACACATTCATTCCATCATTCTTTTCATTTTCTGAAGCAGTTCTGGAAGCCCTTTCTCATGACTGACTTCAGCTGCCCTGCCAGGGCTGCCTCAGCACCCTGAATTGATTCAAAACGTTTCCTTTCATGGTCGTTTTGAGTTTGGGGGAGAGACCAGAGACGCACAGTGCCAGATCTGGTGAGCAATGGAAGAGGACACAGTGCCGAGCTTTTTACGGACCTGTCTTCCATGGCGTGGCAGCACGGGAGGGAGGACACTGACTCCAGGAAGCAGCAAAAGGACAATGGGAAACTCGGGCCCCGCCTGAGGAAGGCGTTCTAAGGGGGATCAACGGCAATGCATCTTTTATTGTAACTGGTTTTAATTTGTTTGGCGGTAAGACATTACAGTACATCCATCCAATCAACCAATTATAAAAATATTATTTGTAATATATGTTTCTGTTCATAAATCTCTGCCCAAGTTTTTATTATTTCCTTTAAAGAGCTGCCTTGAAGTAGAATTACTGGGTCAATGCATACAATCACTTTTTTAGATTCATTCTTAATACCAAACTGGCTTTCTGGAAGAGAGTACCAATTTATACTCTCAAGGAGCAATATAAATGCCAGCTTCACTATTTCCTTGCCAATACCAACTTTTATTTTAAAAAATCTTACATTTACTAGTTCAAAAAATAATTGTAGTATTTCTTATATTATGGATCTGATTTGATTCAAGAAACACTAGTCAAGTTGGGTGTGGTGGTGCACTCCTGTAACCCCAGCACTCAGGAAGCTGAGGCAGGAGGATCACTGAAAGGTCAAAGCCAGTGTGGGCTACATGGTGAGTTCAAGGTCAATCTGAACTACATAACAAGACCCTGTCTCAAAAAAAAAAAAAAAAAGGAGTAACTAGCCAGTGGGGGCACACACTTGTAATCCCAGCTACTTAGGAGACTGAGGCAGGGGGATCACAAATTTGAGGAAAGTTGAGGCAATTTAGTAAGACCCTGTCTCAAAAAATGAAGAAACAGCTGGGGATACAGCTCAGTGGGACAGCACTGGCCTACCAGGCTTAAGCATGTTCAATCTCCAGGATTTAAAAAACAAAACAAAAACAAAGAAACAACTGAACCACTGAACTAAAGTGAGTATAGTACTATCTTTTTAACAATTTTTTATGTAAAACAGGATCACAGCAGGAATAAACAAATACAATTATCTAGTTAATTAATGTTACAATAAACCCCCTTTAAAGAGTATTTTCAAAATACTAAAATAAGGCACTGTTTTACTGTACCTTAGTTCCTACACCTAACTCATGGTACAGCTCCCAAAGGAATGTCCCTGAAATACACTACATGTTTTCTTCTTTTCCCGTTCCTTCAATTCATGTATTTTCATTTGAAACCTACTGACCTTAGTTTTTCAGGTAGCAAGAATTATTTTTAAAGGAATATAAAAGTAGCATCTTTTTATATGACATAACAGAAATTCCATTGTTAAATTAGATGCATATTAGTACATGATACTTCCTTCCCCAGAAACTTGACTAAATTGGTATTTTGACAGCTTAGTGTCACGATGAGCTGCCAGAGGGGCTATTTTTTTAAGGAAAATAATTATGTAGCCTATTGGCACCCAGCAATTCCTTTTACCTTTAAAAAAAAAATGGTGCTTGCACAAGTGTAGACATTGGCTATCTTTAAAACAAATTAGGAAACATCTCATTTTACTAGTCTTTTTCCAAACTGGCTAAAGTTAAAAAGCAGTGTTAATTTCCCAGAACATTTAAGGTTATTTCTTCTTATAAATCACAACCAAGGTTTAGTCATGTTTGCTTTTTAGCACATAGCAAGTTCCCACCATATAACCCTATCTGGATTTGTAAAATGAGTGAACCCTACAGTAGAAGACAATGAGCCGCATAAGATGTTTAGTTTTGGAGCTAATAACTGACACCTCAGAGAAGGCAGAGCTCAAGGGACAAACAGTTCTACATCTGTAGTTCAGAGGATAAAGAAAACTGTTAAGTCGTTTTGCAAGTGGCATCTCTTCTTGTACCAGAAGATGCACCCCTTCCCCCCAGCCATTATTCATCAGTTTGTTAGTGGCCCAGGTAATAGCTCTGGTTACATACAGTTCCTGTTTCTTTTGTCTGTTAGAAACAGCTGGTCACTGTGATACATATTGTAAGAGCCAATCCCCTGTTGACGAGCCATTCTACCTCTGTACTTCCTGCTTGTTTATCCAATATAAGCCCTGGACCACCAGAGATCAGGGCCTGATATTTTGGAAATGATCCCAATCAGTGCCTGTCGACGTAAATAAATCTGCCTCCAAATCCTAGGTGTCATTTTGGGGTTTCCACTTGCCACTGCTTTGTGGAATTGCCTGTTAAAGACAGGCCACCTCTCACTTTTTGTTCATTCTGCTGTAGCAGTTAGCTCCCAGTCCAGTTTCCAACTGAAACATTGTAACATTTAAAACATAGGCTCCAAAAAATCTAGCCTTCAACTCAAACCAGTGCAGGTGTGCATGAAAGACATACTTTTTAAAACCTACAAAAATAATTTCACTTAATTTATTTAGCCATTTTTTTTGTGATACAAAACCAGATACAATTAAAAACTCCTGTTTGCTTGAGATTTTACCTTCACAGTAGACTGGAAGCATGATATTCTCCGAACTTGGCTGCCAGTATCACAATCCCATACCTAAATTTATGTTAAGAAATTAATTTCTAAATAGAATTTTAAAATTGTAGCTATAAGGCAACTTTTCTAATTCACAATCAAATCACAAATGCTAAACATTCAGCTAGAAAATCTTTAAATGAAACACGAAATATTTAGTATTTGTACTATCATGAATAGTAATTCAGATAGTGAGTCAACGATTTACCAGAACAGGCTTACGATCCAAAATAAACTTGAGGTAAATTTTACTATCAAACTATTTGAAGATGCCACCAGGACAGTGGTCTGATATGCTGTATCTTTATAGGCATTAACTATTACACTGCTTCACACTTGTTCTCCACAATAATCTGCCATAAACATGAACATAAAGTATTTCTACTGAGAACTGTCAAATCCATGAATTAACATTTCCTGAAAGCTCCCTGCAGTGCCACCTGCGTGATTCACTACTATCATCCTCACTCGAAGAACACAGGAACAGTGTTCTATTATTATCTGTATGTGTATTTAAAACGACAGGCCTTTCATAACATATCCAGAGTTAAGGTGACTTCAGAGCCTGATAAGTCTCTAATTTTTGAAACTATTTCCTAAGGTAAGAAACACACTGCCATCGTCTAACTTGCATACATGTAAGTTCGTACTTACATTTAAAAACAGAAAAGAATTTCACAAAGTAACCTTATCATGTCCAATGCATTTTTTATTATACCCCATTTCATTCCTTATGAGAGTTAGACATACAGATACCTATGCATACATCTATGCATCTAGCATGCTAAACACACTGCTGGCCCTCAGAAAGAGTTCCTAGTAACCCCCATTAGCTGGCCTTACATTTACCACAGTTCTAATATTATCTCTCGCTTTCAGTTAGTATTGCAAAGTTAAACATTCAGTGCTGAACAACTTGAGCTTTTAAGGCTACTATATGACAAAAATTTTAAAAATCTACCTTCAGCACTTAAGGAAGTACTTAATTAATAGTGAAGGCCCAAGCAGAATAAATTTAGAATTCATTTGGGTAAAAAAAAGCTGCTAACTAAGCAACCTAGAACTTTTTTTTATTTTAACAAGTCATTCAGCAAAGGAAATGACTCTATACTATCATCTGTAGGTAAAATTTATACTGATACTATCCCAGCTACTTACCTCTATACTGTAACAGTAGTTTTAATAATTGCCTTGAAATACTATTATAGTATCTTAGGAATGGTCTAATAAAGAGAAAGTATTTTAAATTCTACTTTTGCAGAGACTATAAGGAAAAAGAAAAAAACAACACATTTTATTCCATAAAATAATATTATTTCAACAGAATAGCAGTAAAAATGCTATTCTGACCTAAACTTCGTATCTTTACGTCATCAATTAGTCACACAAAATATATTAGCTGATGAGCTCATTTAAAGTATGGCATTAGCCGGGCGTGGTGGCTCACGCCTGTAATCCCAGCACTCGGGAGGCTGAAATAGGTGGATCGTTGTGAGTTCGAGACCAGCCTGGGCTACAAAGTGAGCTCAAGGCCAGCCTAAACGGCATAGTGAGATCCTGTCTCAAAAACACCAGGGCCGGGGATCTAGCTCAGTGGCCTAAGCGCCTGCCTGGCAAGCACAAGGTCGTGAGTTCAATCCCCAGTGCCGCAAAAAAAAAAAAAAAAAAAAAAATGAAAGAACAGAGTTACCCAGAGCACTTGGCCATGGACTTCACAAGTTCAGCTCCTCAAAGTTACTGAAGGGCTGAATTTGTTGAAGAAGATACTTTATGAAGACAGGGTTGGACAGTGGGTCAGAGGTCTGTTTTTGCAGCCAGACTGTTAGTCAGTTCTGCCTTACACTGGCTATACACTTTGGAGAGGATACTTAACATTCTCTGAACTCTACTCCCTCATCTGTAAATGACAATAACTAAAATGCCTCTATCAAAGGGCTATTTCAAGGATCAAGTGGGACAACATATGTAAAACACAACACAGCACACTAAGCCCTTCATAAAACTTTACCACTGCTGTTACCTCTCACTTCTTACTAAAAGTATGGGGAAAGGAAAAGTAACTTTTTTGGGTTTTTTTTCTTGGTACCAGGGATGGAACTCCTGAGCCACTTATGCCACTGAGCTAAACCCCTGGCCCAGGAAAAGTAACTTTTTAAAATTGCTTTTAAATCCCAAACGTCAATATTAAAAACTGAGCACTTTTTTGCAGACTTAGAAGCTCCTGGGTTGGGGCCATTAAGCTGCTTTTGCTATAAAACAAGAGGGGGTTAAAAACATGAATTAGTCTCCAGTGCAACTCATCTTCATTTCCCTAAATTGAAAAGCAAATTGAGATAATAAAATAAATATTTTTCAGGCCACTTTCTCCCATTTTCTCCATGTTGCACAGCTTGATACAATAGTAACTCTGAGAAGAACAGCTTCGATCATGAGGGTTTCCACCAACACAACCCCTAACCTGCTATTTCTAATACTTTTCAGATGCCTAATACTTTTAAGAAGTATCTTATGAAGACTAGAAAAAATCATTTTTGCTATGACAAAAAGGTTCAGACAAATCCCTAGAGCCTACAGACTACTAATATATGTAGGGCCCCTGGGGTCACTGGCTGCTTCACTTTGTTCCAGACTTAAGGATATAATAACTGTTCGGTCAGCAGAGGCTGTCAAGATGAGTCGATTTTTTTCTTCACAAGATTCCAAAGAAGGAAATGTAGTAATAGCTGTTATCTTTTGAGTGTGTCCACTGAGTTCCAAAAGTTTTTCTCCTGTCTGAAATACCAGTAAAAATGTTAATAGGCTCATCTTTCCAATTTAAACAGTCTTAAATGACAACATTAAGAATGACTGTGCAGAAAATACACATATATTCTATTTCAAAATTACTTATTCAGGACTTATAACTTTAATTAAGCAATCAAATAGAATCTAAACGTGTGCTAAGAATAGCCATAAACAATTTTGACTATTTTTGAACAGAAAATCTAATTTAAAGGGCTATGCTTCCTATGATTTTAAGAATACACAGTAATTATATAAATTAAGTAATAAAAACATCAATTCACTCTGTAGGGAATTCTTATTGTTATCTACCTCTACAGTTCTAACATATGGAAGAAAATGTAACAACGCTGTGTACACGTGTGTATAACACTGATTGATCACCCACTCACAAAGTTAGTCTCCACTCCATCGTCACGTAACACCAACATGCATTCCCACTCATTCAATGCATCCGTTAGTCTCTCACTCATGCACCAAGCAGTAAACGTACAAAAATAAAATATAAACAGTATAAATTGCAAATCTTTTCAGGGTTGCAGGATTATATGAATATTATGGAAGTAACCTGGTCCTCTACATCCATCAGTTCTGTACCTATGTACTCAACCAAACTCACATCGAAAATGTTTTTTAAAAAGACTGTGTCTGCACTGAAAGTATACAGACTTCTTTTCTTGTCATTCTCCTTTAAAAATGGTGCAGCAAGTACTTGCATAGCCTTTACGTCTCACTGGGTTGCACGAGTACCCTGGAGAGGACCTAAAGTACATACGGTATGGGTGGATTCCGTGCCAATAGTCACAAGTTCTGGTGCTCCTCTGGGGCCAGGGAGGCTGGGATGCTAAAGAACAGCTTCAGTATAGGCAGAGCCACCGAGAAATGAAGATCTGACAGACCAGGCAACAATCCAAAACAAAGGAACTATGAGAATAAAAGCCTTAAAAAAGAGAGTAATTTGAGGAACAAAGCATCAGGAAGAGGCCCTGGAGAAACTTAGTGATGCCTTTAATATTTTTGAAAAAGCAGACCTTCTATTATATTACTAGTCAAATAAGGAGAAAAAAAAACTTAGGAGAATGCCATATAATGCTACTGTACAATGCTGAAAGAACGGTACCTTTCACAAAAATCAACACTTGATAGCTGCTTATGACCTAAATTTTGTTTAGCAAGAATAAAATTTTTATGTTCATAAAGTGATATTTGTTTTTCAGGAAAATATTTTAATAAAGATTATCTAGATGTAGTGGCCCATGCCTATAATCTTACCATTGTGAAAGGCTGAGGCAGGAGGATCCCAAGTTTGAACTTAGCCTAAGCAACTCAGCAAGACCCTGTCTCAAATTTTTAAAAAAATTTTTTAAAAGCTGGGGATGTAGCTCAGTGCAAAGGCCCTATATGTTTACTCCCCAGTACGCCTCTCTCTCTCTCTCTCTCTCTCACACACACACACATACACACACACACACACACACACACACACACACACACACACGAAACTCGTCCCTATACTGGTCCTCATTCTAAATACATTTATCCAAGTCACCCTTTTCAGGTATTTTTTAGTCTCAAATGATAATGACATACAAGTATCCTTGTACAATACTTATGAATACCAACTATGTGGTCATATATTTATCACCTAATCCACATATAATCCATACGAACCTGAGCATTCCATACGATTACAATTCCATCATCACCAGCAGATGCAAATCTGGTTAGAGAAGAAAAAGTCACTGTTGGCATGTAATTGCTAAGATTAACTAAGAATAAATTAGTAGTATCTGGACTAACATTAATGAAGACTAAGCTTTAAACTTAAGTTGACAAATACTTATTAAATACTTCTGAGTTTTGTGCAGGGACTAAGAATCTAAAGATAGGTAACAATTTACAGGATAAAAGAATAACCTTCTAGAAATGTAAAAATGAAGGAGATACAAACATGACCTTTAAAGTCCTTCTTTGCTTTAAAATTCTGTGATTTGTAAGAAATATCTTATAAATGAAACAAAACCAAATTGAGAAGCAGCTCCCCTGATCTGAAGGGATAATTCAAGGGTGGAATGGAATCATGTCCTTAAGTTTCACTATTTCTATTATAAGATCTTTGAACTCTATAACCCAGAGGTGAGACCTTGCCTTTGTCCATTTGGCTCCTCTGACTTTCCGCATATACATGGTGTTCTTGGTTCAGAAGGAATGGGGATTTTTTTGGTAGTTTTTAGTGAGATGCTTGAAATGCAAAGAGGAAAAGGTAAGGAAAGTCTGCTTCATGGCATAAAAAAGCAGCTGTGATAAACTCAACCTTATCTCTCCTCTTCACCTTCCATTCTCCATGTGTAAATACAGGAACAATAATCTATGTTCTGTAGAGTACATGTTATTTTTGACACAAATACTATCAAGCAAATAATTTACCTAATGGGATTATTCATCACAGTGACTGCATTATCATAAAATCAAGAAAGCACCATTTTCAGGCAGAAATTCAATACAGTGGTACACCATAATTTATAAACATGTAAAATCATTTATCAAAAATGTAGTGCACAACTTTGTAAATGAATTTTAATGACTCACAATCAGTTCAGAGTCTTCCCCACAGTATCACATCTACTTGAATTCAGGTTTATTTTTTGAATAAGAGCAAAAGTGGTGCTGGTACTGACAGCCAGCTATGAAAAGCTTAGCATTGGCCCCTTACAGTTAACAAACATTCATAAATGATATTCTACCAATACCCAGGACATTTAGAAAAGCTGTGGTACTTTCTAGCAAGGGTGTAGGGAGGTATCACTTGGATGTGTGCACTCAAATAAATACTGTTGGCTGGACATATATCACTGAGGAAAGGTAGACAACGAAAACACTGGACACAGAAATCACTGTTTTCAAGGGGCATTGGTGCACATGGAGTTCACCTCTGTGGGCGAACATAAACTCTCATGACTTCACCATTAACACCTCCAAAGCCGGCTTCCAGGTCCAATTTCTCATGCTCAGTTTCACAGTACCCTAAGTGTTGTCCAGTACTCTGTTCTCACTTCACAACCCTGTGATTAAATCTGTGAGAGCAAGAGGCTACAAGCGAATGGGACACTGGTCAAACAGTCAGATGGAGACTGTTAATAATATTTAGTTTTGCATTATGTATCTTTTAACAGAAAGGATCTTAACTAGTGAACTAGTTATAAGGCACAGAAAGATTTAATTTTAAATCTATGCCTAACATTTGTTCTTATTTCAAAATGAGACAAAAAGATCTGGACCAAAAAAATGATCATTTTAAGTTAAAGATATAATTTCCTGTGCTTACTTACATTCATTTTCTGAATCTGAATACTAAATAGTGCCTTGAGTATCAAAAGCAGTTGCTGGAAGTGAATCTTTAATAGCTCATGTTTGTAAGCTATTGATTTCTTCTTATTTATATAGTGATGGCAGGGAGGGCAGGTCTCAGGGGCTTAAGTTTTCTTTGGTATGAAACATCAATTTCTATCGATTCTTTAAACTCTTGTAATTGCTTTTCTCCCATTTAGAAAGCTTCAGGTTTAAAATACATACTTTTTTCTAATCCAGATATTTAACTTTCTCAGTCTTGTTTCATGTGTGGCTCTCACAATGAGAGACGACTGAACTGTTGAGAGTTTAGAAATGAGATACACAGCATTTCACCTCAAACTTTAATTCAATCAGTAGCAAACAAAAGTTAAATCTGAACAATGCTCGATGGTAATGCATGAAACCACAGTCAATTTTTTATTACTCGGAGGTCAATTATCCAGTTGGCCAGCCTATTCGGGCCTTTCGATTCTCTAATACATTCTATTGCTGCCTTTTTACACTTTTTAAGCATTTCAGTATTTATTGCTACCCCTTCTAAAAAGAAAACATAGAGCTTTAAAATGCAAGCCAGTGTGACCTGGCTACATATTGGTATCATAAAATAACTAATAAAAGGCTAGGGGAGCCCTCACAGGTTACAATTACCTATCCTACTTCAAGGGATAGCTAAAAACTAGCTGCACTGTATCAGCTTATCTAAAACCAAATCCTAAGAACTCAATCATGTGCTTCAATCACCTCCAAATCAAAAGTCAAGAATTCCTAAAAGTAAGATAGTAACTGCTGAAGGGAAGGCACAAACTATATAAAAAAGGAATAATTAAAATGTCAGTAAGGTTTCAGTTATTCAATGAAAAGAAGAATGGTGCCAGAACATTTTTATATTATTTTTTTAAAACCTCTAATAGAATCAAAGACTTAAGTCTAGGTATAACATTTTGAGAGAAATGCTTCTTTACTGATTAGCGCAAAATATATTTAGTGCGATTCCAGGCTAGGATTAAGGAAATGCCAAGATGAATTAACATGCAATTCTTGCCTTGAGATCTCACAATTGAACAAATTACTATGAAATGTATTTCAACAAATCTAAGGCATCACCAATTGTCAAACTCTCTTGTTATTTTATGTATCATTAATGAAAAATGCTGCTAATTATAACCAAAACACACCACCAATTATATGACATGTCCAAATTCCAGAGATGTTAAAATGAGGGGAAAATGCTTAGAATCAATAAAATATAGTAATTATCATATTACTGATCTTTACAATGCTGCATTTTCTAGTCTAACAAATCTCATATTATCTGATAGGTTTAAAGTGCTAAAGAAATGCTTATTGAATGAACAGATGAATAAGCAAGTATTTAAGTGTCACAGGGTTCTATGAAATATATTAATGGCTTTAATGTAACCTTATCATTTCCTTTTGTCATTATCAATGTATGAATATATGTTAGAATAAAAATAGGAAATTAGAAAATTTTAAGCCCAGAATCCTACCACATAAAAATAAATTCCTCTTATTTTTTCATATTCTCATCCAATTCTTATTCATTTCCTTTAAGTTTTCTTAACTTGAAACCAAGTCTTTACAATTTTCAACTATACAATTAAATGACTAAGCCAAAATTACATGCAAGAAAAACAAGTTTAACGAGGTGAAGCACACTTTAATGAAGACCTATAACAGACCTTCTAAAATGTTCCATCCTTCCCTCCACTACACAAACTAAATCTAAGCCAATAATTCACTCATTTATTAAAAAAACATTTACTATATAATTATACACATGATTTATACTAAAAATAAAAATCAATAAGAGATGGTACTTGCCTTTCAAGAATTCATGGTCTAATATTACTATAAGCTACAGGGTCTAGATCATGAGTCCATGGAGAATTCTACTTCATTTTATAGAAATCATTGCCAGTAAACACTTTCACTTAGAACATCTCAGAAAAAGTATTCTCACCTTTGCCAACTGTGCTGTGAAAGTACAGCATGTTTTCACAAAGACTGATCTAAAATAAAATGAGTTTTACAAATGATTTCTGGGTCCACTACCTAAATGCCCATTTAATACTCATACTTACGTGAAGCCATTTTGATCAATTCAAAGGTCCTGCAAATTCAAATGTATATATATATACATAGATATATAGGGGTTTTTTTTGTTGTTTTTGTTTTGTTTTGTTTTGTCTTTTTGAGATAGGGTCTCGCTATGCAGTTCAGGCTGGCCTTGAGCTCACTTTGTAGCCCAGGCTGGTCCTGAACTCACAGCAATCCTCCTGCCTCAGACTCCTGAGTGCTGGAATTACAGGCATGTGCCACCACACACGTCTGTTCAAATATAATCTTAAAGGACATAATAAAAAGCATTGCCCATAACTCTGAACATAAATCTGCCTCTATTCAATTCCTACATAACCATAAATAACTGAAAAAATAAAAATAGAACATAATCATGGTAGGACACTAGGTCTCAGTGGTTAACTTGCTATCTAATCTGCAAATACTTTCTAAGCACTACAAAATATGGTATTATTACAATAAAATAAAGTTGAAAATGCTACAACACTAGAAAACATTAAAAAACTGAAAACATAATTTTCATTTAAAATTGATTTTTGTTTTTATGCAAGAACTACTTGAAGCAAATTATAGAAGTATGCACACAGACAAGAGAAGTTGAAGGGATCTTTTCAGGAGCCATGCATGCTGATGCCAGATTCTCTCTTAAGATTTGGAACCTAAACTTTTTGCTTTGATGAAGAAAAACATTATGTGGGCTACAAAAAGAGCTCAGTGTACAGTACCTGCATAGCATGAGCAAAGTCCTGAACACTGCAGAACAAAGCAAAATATATTAGGTTAACACAAGTCTAACATCTAAAAGTGACTTTTTGCCTTCTCACAGTCTGCACTGCAACAGACTCAAAGTCCCCTTCCTTTGTCTTGTCACCTTTCAGTAAATTGATTGTTCCCTTGTTAACAATGCTAACATGTCCCTTTGAGTTATTCTTCACTTAGCATTTCAGTGTACAAATGCATGCATTAATACACTTGTTTTTCTTGTTAATCTGTTGTCATTCTAACTTGCAGTTCCCCAGCTGATGAACATTTTAAGTTGCAAAATCACAATATTCTATCATTCTTCCTAGCTTGAATTAGTCTATACAAAGAAATTTCTTTTCACCAATAATTACCCTAAAATAGTTTATATAAGAATGGCAGTGTAGGAACTTGACTTTGCTCTTCTATTAACCAATTTTCAAAATAATGAGTTAGTGTCCTAAATGGTAATTAGCCAGTTCTCTTTTTCAACGACTATTATGAACACATAAATTTAAACATACATGATATTTTGCAATCCAGTGCAGTTACTACCCTTATCGATACTCAAACTGTCAGGTGGGTTTCTAAAGCTATATTTTTAAAATGCTCAAAGTAGTAATTTTCAAATGCTTAGTAAGGGCTTTTGTAATTGAGTAAGCCTGGTTTTATCCAGAAATTACAGAATTTTACTGCTAGAGTGACACAATTTGCAAATGAAACACTATTACACACTTGGGGTATTTAGCCCAAGATTTGATTATATGAAGCAGTAATTTCATTTCCATTCACTCTTGTCACACTCTCAAACTTATACAATCTTAGCCAACTAAACAAAACTCAGCATCTTTTCTAAAGTATGGCCAGAAGGACAAAATTATTAGAAATATGGAAAAGGAGAGGGTGGCATATACGTACGCAAAACATGACACTGACACTCTTCTCTTTCTTGACTCAAAGTACCATCCACAAACAACAGAAACTGAACAAACTTACTACAAGGAGTCACCTAGCAATGTCAGAGATAGAAGAGGGTTGTTTTGCTTTTTATACCAGATTTTAGCAAAATCTACTATAATAAATCAAGATGTCTAAATGCAGAGTGATAATGGATATTAGAAACATTCAAAAAATTGCCAGATACAAAGTCAGAAAAATTATTAGTATTGTAGCCACTGAATTCATATAAAAAGGGTTCTGCTTATGTTTTGTGTGTGTGGTGGCTGGAACTTGAATTCAGGGCCTCAAACATGCTAAACAAGCACTCTCCCACTAAGCTATATCCCCAACCCTGCTTATACCTTTTTCCAGGTACAACTATCCTATTATCTTGGAAAATTACATTAACTGTTTAAGCCACTGAAAAGCTATTAACTAGCATCACAGTTTCCTAAACAGCTGCCCAAAGATATGGCCCACATGAGTATATTTATGCAATTTAAAAAGCAAATAGCCCAACTTACAACTGTGGAAGTATGGCAGACCCAAAGGCGTGCCTTCCAGACTCCCTTTCAAGAGAGGACTAGTTGGCCAGCAGTGAGGAAATACCTCCTCAAATGCCTCCAGCTGTAGACTCCAGCTTTGCAAAGTCACACTCTCAGTTGGTACCCAGTAACTGGCAGTTAAGCAAGACAAAGAAGTCAGGGGCACGTTCTCCTTGGATGACCCTCAACGAATGATTAGACAAGATGGCAGTACAAAGCCCTATTTCCTTTAAGAGGCCCTCCTTCCGCTGAAGCACTCGAGGGGGCTGGAAGAGACTGTCGCATCTGTATCACAGCCTAACACAGCTCACCCATCCAATCCTACTTCCGCTCCCTTCCCTTCATACGCATTTTCCTCTAATTAACCTCTTGCACATTTAACTAACTTAAAGAGAGTGGAGCCCAGGAATTAGGAGGACCTATGTCATCTTGACTACTGATCTCTAGTTTCTGAAGGCAAATGAAAAAGAACATTCTTAGTTTTGGAATATCTTCTTAAAGATGGAGCACTGTTTGTTTTCAGTGGATTACCAAACCATACTGAGTTTGTCCACTCTCTTGTGAATGTAGAGCTTCACCAGCCATCCTAGAGACACATTTTCTTCTCCAGTCTGGCACTTCATGGGTCATCTGATTCTTTTCCAGTCATGAGCACCATCCTATATAACCTTGTCTGTTTCCTGGAGGAGCAAGGAATGGTCAAATGAGCAACAGAGAAAGCTATTGTTAAAATGTGTTATGAACTCAGCTTAGTTTAATGTGTCAAATGCTAGAGTATTACATGCAATTTTAGCACAGTCCATTTTTTGGAAGACTCTTGCTGAGGCTTAGCCTTCTTTAGTGATCTCCCAATCAATATGACCCTCACTTCATGTTCAAGAAATACTAAAGAAGAAAAGAAAAGGCAGCTGTCTGTTAGGTTATACAGGATTTATTTGGTATCTTCAAAAACCAATCTGAGAAAATTTTCCACTCGCTGATTTTAGCTGAGCCACCAAGAAAACAAGAAAATCCTTCTGCAAAATTTTCAATAAGATGATATTATCTGAAGACATGAAGCGTGAAACTTGGATTACAACAGCTGACCAGAAAAACAGAACATAACGTCTACAAAAACTAAATAAAAACATGAAAAACATAATGATATAAAATTTATTTTTAAAAATGGGAAGGTATTTTTATAATGTGACAATGGATTAATAATGATATATACAATGGAAAAGATAAGTCTAAACTATCTCAACTATTAAAAGAACACTCCACCAGTATGCACAATTACTGTGTGTTAAAAATTTTTAGAGTGAAAACATTCTGCTTTTAGTTCTTTTCATAAGATTATAGTTCATAGATTTTTTATGTCCATTTTATATCTTATGTCCAACAATGATCCTTTCAGTTCTCATTTTTTTACTACACAATTAAAATTTTAAAGCAAATCATGCATGAAAGTTCTACAAGTCTGCAACTGAAAATTCCCTAATTACATGTAAATTTTGATACAGTAGTGAGTACAAATAATTAAATGTGATTCGTGAAATTATATCATCACTGTACTGCAAAAGCAAAAAGGCAGGGCTTTTCATCTTATTCTAGATATTTAAATTCACCATAGTAAGTAGCACACCTGGTCACAAATTATTCCCCTTCCTATACTCACACTTACAATAGAACTTAGTTACTCCTCCCATCATGAAGTAGAATTTCTCTACATACTCAGCGCCAGCTCCTAACTACCTCTGGCAATGAAATGGCAGCAAATATGGTGCAAACAGACACTTGAAAAGTATCTCGCTTCAGGGCTTGGTCCTCTGAAAGTATTAGAACTCCAATCATATATGAGTAAGCACGTGAGAAATCACACAGAGGAGAAGGCATCCTCTCAGACAGGACCACTATGAACCAGCCAGCCCCACCCACCCACAAGATGACCACAGCTAGATGAGTGAACCTAGCCAAGACCAGCTGAGCCTGACTCACAGGTGAAAAGACACAGTTAGGCCCAGCTTAAACTGTCATCCTGCAGAATAATAAGCTAAACAGTCGGTGGTTGTGTGAGTTTTAAAAAATTAAGTTCAGGATGATATTTGGCTGAGCAGTAAATAACTGATACACTCATCTACAGTTTTTTATTGTTTATAGAGTATTTACTTATCATTGAATAAATGATATACACATGACCACCACTGCAGGAACAACGCAATCCTCTCTGTCAGCACTTGTTCAGTGAGTGAGTCTACAGGCTGGCCTTTTCTTCCGACTATGCAGTACGACAGCCAAAAGCTCACTTCACACACAGAACAGCAACGACATGTAACCTTAACAATCTATACGAAATTTAAAGACTGAGTCCACAAAGCACACTATATATTTATTCCATACCTCTTCTAGAGAAAATTATTTTAGGATTCCTTAAGGCCTACATATTAGTGATTGTAAGAAATTATTTGGATATTTTTAATCTAGCAACTTACTAGGGTTAAATATGTCACAAAAAATCTTTAGCAATCCAAAATTCTACCTCTGCAGAAATGTTTAGTGCCCCACAGAAATGACTGTTTAAATAAATAAATGGAGTGTCTCAAAGGACGTACCGAACCACACATTATCAAATAAACCTGAAGATTATCATACTATGTTTAACATGCTGTGATTTGCTCAGCTTGCACCCCAACAGGGTAGCTGCTGACAGTCTACTTATCTATAATATCATATGAGAGATCATACGATACACATTATATATGATAGGAGATAAATCTTTTCAAGAGAAAGTTGGGAAACACAGTGATTAATAATTTTGTTGACTTTGTCCTTGGTACCTAGAAGGGAGCCTCTAACCCAGTGATGGTGAACCTTTTAGAGAGTGTCAAACTGCATCCCGAAACCCAATTATTTATTGCAAAGTGCCAACACCACAATTAAACCTGAGTACTGAGGTTTTAGTTTAGAAAAAACAACTCCGGGCCGGGGATCTAGCTCAGCGGCCTAAGCGCCTGCCTGGCAAGCGCAAGGTTGTGAGTTCAATCCCCGGTGCCGCAAAAAAAAAAAAAAAAAAAAAAAGAAAAAACAACTCATATATTAACATCTTTAGTCTGAAAAGAAAAACACAATGACATGCGTGCCATAGGTTTGCCACCCCTGCTCTAACCCCTGGAACTTCCTAAGTAATAGTGTCTTCATTATTCACGGGCGGTCCCTCAGACCACACCTGAGTTGATGCTAACAGATGACTCAGTCTGGGCACCGAGATAATTTGAGAAGAACAGCTGGCCAAGCTGGAAAGAGGAACCATGAAATTACAGGGCTTTGTGCTCCTGTCACAGGATGTCCAACTGAGCTCCCAACCTCTCAGGTTGGGGCATGAGAGAGGAGAGATTTAAGAATGAGTTCAAATCACGTAGTCAGGAATTCACACAACCATGTCTACACAATGAGGCCCCAGTACAAACTCTGGACACCCAAGAGGAATCCAACTAATGTGCCAAGTGGGCAAAGAACCCTGAGGACAAGAAGGCTTTCATTTGATACCCTCCTATACCTTACCCTATGCATCTCTTTACCTGGCTGGTCCTGATATACATACTTTATACAAGTGTAATCATCAGTAGTGTGCTTTCCTGAGTTCAGTGAGCTGTTCCAGTGAATCATCAAACCTGAGGGGGCAGTGGGAACTTGTAGCTACCTGGTCAGAAGTGTGAGTGACCCGGAGACCCAAAACATGGCTAGAGTCTATGGCGAAGGAAGTCTAAAGTAGAAGACTGTGCCCTATACCTGTGGAATCTGACCTAACTCCATGTAGAGTCAGAACAGCACAGCACATCACAAAAGCAACTAAATGCTGAAGACATAAAAAAGCAGCAAGAAAACAAAACCAATAGACAGTGGAAGTACAAGTCAGAGTAAGGAATTGCCACAGTAGTCGTCACTCCTGGAGTAAAAAAATAAAAAGTGGCAAAGGCAACAGAGAAACTCACTCAACAATAATTGCCTGCTAAATGTGAGGCATAGTGCTAGGTACTAATATTGTGGTAAATACTGAAAACATGGCCCCCAGGCATGAAAGTTATGTTCTAGAAGGGAAGACAGATATTAAAAGTTTTGACATTACAGTCCTTATGTTGTAGCTGAACAAGGACTTGATAACAGATATACACTGTTGATTAGTAATAAGCTAAGTATTATCCCTAAAACCTATTCACCTTCATCTCTATTTGCAAATGTATTAAATTTAATATTATACACATTACTAAGGACATATACAATAATGTACATTTTAAAGAGATTTCATCAGTAACAAAAAAACCTCAGATTCAGTCCTTACTTTTACTCATTATAGCACATGCCTAGTGGGTACATGATGTTTTAAACATTTACCATATTCATTTCCCAAATTCAAACTCACCTTAATATACAATTGGAACTCTCACCCAAATTTTAAAGCTATTTGCTTCTTCTAAACTAGTAAGACTTTCTAACTCATAAAACAAGTATAATATACAAATCTCCAGATTTGACATACCGGGCAAAAAAAAAAAAAAGGTTTTAGATTCATAATTTCATCAAGTTGAAGAGCTCAAATTCAATTTCTACTAAATGTTACATTTTTTAAAAATTGGTTGTTTCTCCAATTACTGATGATCAGTTTTTAAATTTTTAGAAATGGGTTTTGAACTTGTTTTAAATATAAAATTCCCTAAAAACTCTCTTCCTAAACAGTAGTCAGACAACTAGTGTCTTTTACCTGAAGCCATCCAGCTGTACTAGAAACCGCACGATATCATGGTGTGCTTTCAGCACGAGTAGCTCTGTGTAGGGGTTCCGGGATTGTTCTTCACCTATTGTCTGCAATGGAGATTTCTTGTAATGGGGGAAAAACAGGCAAAAACAAAAGAGAGACAGGGATAAGGTGATACACAACTGCATATGTAAGAATACAAGACTTAAAAAGCCACTAGACTTGTATATTCTAGTACCAGCTCTTGGTTCCCAATATCAACTGAACAACTGCAATTCTATATAAAACATTTCTCTTACCATGAATTCATAAATTTTAGTATTTTCAAGTCACAATAAATTTACAAACCTGAACTTAAAAATTAATGGGCCAATCCAACTCAATTATTTTAGGATGAGTGTTTCTCAATTAAAACTTGTTGGAAATAAAATTGCCAATTGAAGTGGTAAAATACAGACTAAAATAGCCTATTACACGCATTCAATACATGTGTGCTACATGAAAAAAAAAAAGGAATCCAATCGTTTAGACCCATGAATTCATCTCTGGATAACAATACTGGTAAAGAATGCTAACATTCGCAGAGCACAGTATTACTGGGCAGGCCATACGTTAGACACCGTGCCAAGTGCATATGACATGCAACTTAGTTCCGTAAGACAGGACCTATTAACCCCATTTCTGGGTCAAACTCTACCATTTTCTAAGCCGGAGTTTCTCCAACTTGACACTACTGACATTTTGTGGCTATCCCGTGCATTTTAGCACACTGACCCGCATTGCTGGTGTTTCTGATGCCCACAGAGAACACTTTCCTACTCACCCTATCCCTGTAAGCCACACCCCATGAAAAAGTCCTGGATTCAGGGTAGAAGTGTTTCCAGACAGTGCAAACGGCCCCTGACGGGCAAAATCACCCCAAGACTAAAACCCACAGCTTAAATTAGAATACAAAGTTCTTCCAAAAATTACAGAAAATCATGGGGTCTGGTAATTACGAAATCAAAGAAATTACAACTGAAGTACTTTTACATGAAAATATATAAACTAACACGTATCGATGTTTTCTTAAAACATATACCCCTGAGCAGGAATGCTGTATTTATCCTGCGTCCTTTCTAAGGTTCAGATAAGAAAAAGACAACCGAGATGTGAAAACAGTATTGCTCCCCTAAATGAAAGCCTGCCAAGAATGGCAGAACTAGTTCATCAAATTTTATGATTAACTAGGTTAATATCCAACTGTTACGTGTGTATATATGTTCAAAGGTTCACAATTCCTCCATTATCTGAAGGATTCCAGACTCATCTAAAACCCTTAAAAAAAAAAAAAAGACAATAAATCTCAACTGCAAAGATATGAGGAAGTCAAAACTGAGAAGTTAAGCTGCCTACAATTCGATCTTTCACTTCAGTCAAAAGACCTACTTCCTATGAGAAACGGAATTCTATTCTTGTGTGGCCTGTGAAATAAATTCAGACCTCAATATTTTTAAGGTGTCAAATTAGTTTATTCATATTTCCTACGCAAATCTCATTACACAATCAGCCTATCCAATTATCAGGCCCGTGAAGTGTGATCATGAAACCAAACGTAAGTTAGTTAGAAAATCCTTTTCCTGACTTACTAATATTTTGGTTGCTGTCTAAGTAACCAAGTATCAGGTGATGCCGAGAAAAGGTACCAGTTCAAAGAGACCAAGAGCAGAGTTGCATTCCGCGTCTTAAACCAAGGAGAGGTTGGCTGCCCAGACCCGAGCTCCTGGGGGTGCCCCCAGCCTCAGACCTCAATCTGGGCCCCTCCCCCGGGCAGGGGTGGCCAGCCCGCGCCCGCGCCCGCGCCCCGCCCTGCCCTGCACTCCTCCGCGAGAGCAGCCAGAGGCGGGCGCTCACCTCGGCCAGGCCCTGGGGCTCGCGGCCTCCCCCGATCAGCCAGCGCAGCATGCAGGCAGCAGCGGCGGCTCACCGGAAGCCAGGCCCGGCCAGCCGGACAACCACGCCGGCGGCAGCGCGGTGCAGACGTGAACACTGGCCGCCTCAGATTTGCCCACGGTTCGTAGGCGCATAGGGGGCTGTAGTCTGTCCCGTGTCCCGGCACGGAGGTTTGGTTGGGGAGCCACGCAGGAGGCCGCAGAGGCCGCCCAGCTCCCGTAGTGCGCAGGCGCGGGGCGCCGCCCAGCTGCGGGGGAGCCCGGAGAGCGCGAGCGGCCCCTGGTGCCCGTGTGCTGTCAGCCTGCGCGAGCGTCTTCCGGGTGCCCTCTCTGGTTCAGAGGTCTTTGCCTCCTTCACTTGGCAGGGGACCAGGAACACACCCCCAAGCCCACTCTAGTCTCCCAAAAGCTGACTGGAGAAAGTGTACTGCAGTACACTGCATGTGTGCGAATCCGGCAGCAAGTCTGCACACCAGCGAAAACCTGGGCAACATTAATTGTAGTAGCGTGCCAAGGCCTTACACAAATCTTCACAGTAACCCCATAACTCCTATTTATAGTCGAAGAAAGTTAAATCTGGAAGATTAGATAATCCACCTAAAGATAACTAGGAAGTAGTTGCTGTGGAATTGGAACCCAGTCTTAAAGCTCCAAAACTATTTACACCGCATCTCATTTGAAAAGTGGAAGCCCTTCATAGACTTTGTTTCCAAGCTAGGGACTGAACCCAGCGTGTGTGCATGCTAGACAACCATTCTACCACTGAGCTACATTTCCAGTTCCAAATACTTTGACTAGTAAATTTTCATAGCCAGCCAAAGGTCTGTAGTTCCCACACTAGCTGCATATCAGAAATTACTTAAGTAGCTTTTAAAGAATGTAGGTTGACTTACAAAAACAACCTCTGTGGTTGGAAGATAGGTATCAAGACTTGGGAAAAGTTTATTGGATGATTTTGATGAGCAGCAAGGTTTGAGAATCACCGATGTAGGGACTATTTATACAGCGTTCATACATATATATATATATATGCTAGGTTCAAATGAGGCTCCTAGCGATAAATTCCTGTAGGAAACCTGTGCAAATATCCAATCCAATCATTAGTTCAACAAACATGTTTGGGCATAGATATACTAGAGAGGCAAAAATGAAGCACAGAAACTCACTGCTGTCTGGGATAAGGCAGATGGTCCTATAACAGAGGGTCACACATTCTACTTTAAGGTTTATTACCGTGGACAGCTGCCTGTATTGGCCAGCTTTCAATCACTATGACCAAAATATCTGACATATACTACTTTTAAGTGTTTAAGGAAATGGTTTACACTTTCAGAGATTTCAGTCTATGGTAGGCTGGCTCCACTGCTGGAACATCATGGCAGAATGTCGTGGTAGACCCAAGTTGCTCATTTCATGATGGGTAGGAAACAAAAACCAGTGGACCAGTGAAATGAGAGAAAAACCTTCAAAAGGACTCCCCCAGAGACCCAGGCATGTTCCTAATGGCACATTCAGCTATGAACAGTGTCTTAGTTACCTTCCTCTCATTGCTGAGACAAAATATCCAACACCCAAAGTTAAAGGGAGAAAGGTTTATTTAGCTCACAGTTTGTGGAGGTTTCAGTCCATAATCAGCTGGCTTCAAAGCAGGGTGGGATGGCCGAGAGGCAACAGTTCATGATGGTGGAAGATAGCAAAAGCAACAAGAGGGGAGGGAGGAAAAGAGGAAGGAAGGAAGAAGAGGGAGGGGGAGAGAGAGAGAAGAGAGAAAGAGGAGAGAAGAGAGAGATAGAGAGCAAGCAAGCGTGAGTTCTTTCTAGTGCTTGTATTGTATGTGGGCTACCCACTCTAGGGCAGGTGTAGCACTCATACCCTTGATCCCAGCACTGTACCTTGAATCAGTCACAAACTCTAGACCCCGCCTCTGAAAAAACCTAAAACTACATGAGGCTTCAGGGCTGGGGCATCTAGACACAAAACATAACCAACAGCAATGGCTTAATCCTTGTCAACAATTAACCTTAATCTTCACACTGCCCAAACAGTCCTTGGAGAACAAGCACCTCCTGTGATTCTCTTGTAGTTAGTTTGAGGACCCTTGCTAAGGGAACACTGTAAGGAGCAGGAGAATGTTGCCTTCTGTGCACCAGCCCCAAACTTTGGTCTGCATGCAACTGAAGACAAACCAAAAGAAACTAACCCCTGCAAAGGTAAGATTTACCTTTAGTGAATCAAATCACAGGAGCATAGGAATTTCAGTTCTCAAGAGTACCTCCAAGCGAGGTAACAAGTTTGCCCAAATAAGATAGCTTAATTTTTACCCTGATAGTCTGAAGGTTTGTCCAGTGTCACAAAACTTAGACCTAAGGATCATCCTTCTGGTCTTTTAAAACACTGGCTCAGGGATGAACACTTCCTCTGTTGGTTCCTCTTACCAGAGTGGAGAATGAATTTTATGAAAGAGTGATGTCAGAGAATTTGGAGGAGTCAAAACACCAGGAATTCATCTCTGTACCTAGAGAACAATTTCACTGGCAGAAACTGTCCTAAAGAAATGCTTTTGGAACTCTGGCATTTAAAACTTGAAAACTTCCACGAGAAATCTTAGCTGGCACAGAGGCTGGTCACCACCGATTCAACCCTCACGAGCTGAAGAAATTTTTAGGAAACTTAAAACTGTACTGCCTTTTTACCCCTGTATTTCTTTCCCTTTGGGGAGGCCAGCCACTTAAAGATTAGGACATATAAAAGCAACCTATACATGGGGGGATATAGAAAGTTACCACACACATCTAGGCAAAGTCACAGAATCAGAACAATCCCAGGAGACCTTGAACTCTCATCATTGGCTAATCTGTGACATGAGTTTAAGCAATAATAATAATTTTTTAAAAAGTGCTGTCTTGTAAGATTCAAATGCCCAGGATGAAAGAGAGAGACAGAGAGACAGACAGAGAAAGATCACAAGACATATGGGGGGGGCAGGGGTTGGGGATGTGGTCCAGTGGTAGAGTTCTTGACTTCTATGTACAAGGCCCTGGGTTCAATCCCTAGCACCAAAAGAAAAAAAAGAAAAAAAGACACAAGGAAGGAGGAGTGTATACGCCACTGAATGGAACAAAAAACAAAATGAATCACAAGAAACCATCCCTGAAGAAGCTCCAACATTATAGAGTAACTAGACAAAGACTCTATGTCTCAAAGATGTCAAAGAACTGTTGGAACACATACAGAACAAAATGACAGTATGAATAAAGTGACAACAATTATGAAAAGGAATCAAAGGAAATTCTGGAGCAAAAAAAAAATCACAAATTAAAATTCAAGAGTAGATTTGAGCAGACAGAAAAAAATCAGTGAAAATAAGGTGGTTGAAGACAGTAATTAAAATGATTAATTCTCAGGAACTAAAAAGAAAATGAATAAGAGTCAATGAACCTTAAGGATCCTGTGGAAGACCATCAAGTAAATAAACATGAATTTTGAGAGTCTCTGAAGAAAAGGAGAGAAAGGGGGAAAAATAAAATTTGAAGAAATAATGGCTGAAAATTCCTAGATTGGATGATAGATATGAATCTATAAATCCAAAAAGCTCAATGAACTCCAAGTAGAATAAAATTTAAGGCATCCACATTGAGACACAACAACCAATCTGTTGAAAGACAGTGACAATAATCAAAGCTAAAACCAGCAAGAGAAAAGTAACTTATCACAGACAGAAACCTTAGTGGCCAAGCCAAGTGTAGATGTGACCCAACTATATCCTATCTCCAAGAGACTCACTTCCAATCCAAAGATACAAATAAATCAAAAGTAAAAGGAGTGGAAAGAGACATTCCATGCAACTAATAACCAAAATAAAGCTGGAGCAGCAATACAAATATCAGTCAAAATATGTTTTAAATCAAAAAAGCTTACAAGAGAAAAAGACTATATATTTTAAAAAGGTTCAATAAAGGAAAACGAAACAATAATAAACATTTTTACACTTAATAACAGACCCTCAAAATATATGAAGTAAAAAATTAGCTGTCTAATAGTTGAGGGCTTCAATAGCCAACTTTCAATAATGGATAGAACAAGACAGAAGACAAATAAGGAAACAGATAATTTGAGTGGTACAATAAACAAATTAGACCTAATAAACATATACTGCAGTCTACCGCACAACAGAATACATATTCTTCTCAAGTACACATAGGACATTCTCTTAGATAGACTGTTAGGTCACAAAATAATTCTCTATAGATTTAAATATAAATGTATCATTCAAAGTGTCTCCTCCAACCATAACAGGATGAAGACATGAAACAGAAGTAAAACTGGAAAATTAAATAAGTAGAAATTTAATAAAACAACCAATGTGTCAAAGAAAAAAAGCACAAACAAAATTATAAAATACATAAAGATGAAATCAAATCATAACTTGCCAAACCCTAATCCTAACCCTAATGTAGTAAAAGCAGTGCTCAAAGGGAGATTTATAACACAAATGTCTACATTAAAAAAGAAGGTATAAAACCAATAGTTTATACCCCTAGGAACTATAAAGAGAAGAGCAAACTAAACCCAAAGCTAGTAGAAGGAAGGAAATAAGCAGCAGAAATTAACAAAAGAGACAATAGGTGGGTGTGATGGCTCATGGCTGTAATCCCAGTGCCTGGGAGACTGAGGCAGGAGGATCACTGTGAGTTCAAGACCAGCCGGGACTATATAGTGAGCTCAAGGCCAGCCTAAACTACACAACGAGACCCTGTATCAAAAAAAAAAAAAAACACCACAATACAAAAAACAGAAAATAAGTGAAATCAAAAGTTGGACCTCCAAAGAAATGAACAAAATTGGCAAACCTTAGATAGACTGATAAGGAAAAACAGAAAGTGCAAATAACTAAAATGAAAAAAAAAATGGAGGTGGAGACCTCCAAAGAAATGAACAAAATTGGCAAACCTTTAGATAGACTGATAAGGAAAAACAGAAAGTGCAAATAACTAAAATGAAAAAAAAAATGGAGGTGACCTTATAGAGACAAAAGTATTGTGGTGATAATGTGAAAAATTATATACAAATTTAAAAACCTACAAGAAATGGACAAATTCCTTGAATTACAAAAATTACTTGGCTTAAGAAGAAATGGAAAATATCAACAGACTTATAAAAAAGAGGTTGGAACAGTGATTATTAAAAAAACCCTCAACAAAGAAAGGTCCTGAATCAGATGACTTTAATGGCAAATCTAAAAAACATTTAAACAGTTGACACAAATCCTTCTCAAATGCTTCCAAAAATTTGAAGAGGAGGAAACATCTTCTAACTCATTTTAGAAGATCAAGAAGATCACAGGGCAGTACACCTTATGAATGTAAATGCAAAATACCCTCAACAAAATATTAGCAAATGAAACTCAACTACATATTAAAAAATATTATTCACCATGGCCAGGTGAGATTTATCCCACGAATGCAAAGGTAATTCATCATAAGAAAGTCAACCAAAGATTATACCATATTGATAGAATGAAAGAAGAAAACCACGTGATCGTCTAAACTGAATGCTGAAGCAGCATTGACAAAATCCATCACCCTTTCGTAACAACAAAACAAATCCTCAGAAAACTAGTAATAGAGGAAAAATCAATGAAAACAAAAGATAAGGTGTTTTTTTGTTTTGCAGCAACCGGGATTGAACTCATGACTCACGCTTGCCAGGCAGGCGCTTAGGCCACTGAGCTAGCTCCCCAGCCCTTGTCTCTCTGAAACAGGGTCTCAGTATGCCATTCAGGCTGGCCTTGAGCTCACTTTGTAGCCCAGGCTGGTCTCAAACTCACAATGATCTTCCTGTCTCAGCCTCCCGAGTGCTGGGATTATAAGCGTGAGCCACCATGCCCAGCTAAAATGAGGTTTTTAAAAAGTATTAAAATTGATAAACCATCTAGCAAGATTAACAAAAAATGAAAGACACAACCTAGTGGTATAAGGAAAGTCACTACAGATCCTGAGGACAATAAAATAAGGAAATGTTATAAACACATACTCAAACTCTACACACATAATTTAATAACTTCAATGACATGAAATAATTTCTCGAACATCACAGACTACCAAAATTTATCATCCAAGCTCAAATAGATAACCTAAGTAGATCTATAACCATTCAAAAATTTGAATTTATATATTACAATGTTTTGGAAAAGAAATTTTCAGGCCCAGGTAGCAAATACTAAAGAAAAAAATTCCAGTAGAATTTCTTATAAAGAGACAAGCTGCTTCTAAAATGTGCAAAGGGCAAAGAAACGAGAGAAACCAATGAAACATTATATTAAGAACCGAGAGGGATACTCAAAATTTTAAAATATGACTCTTATGCTTTCAAGAAACTTAATGTAGACATTAGAATAGCATTGAGGAGATGGCTGAATTTTAAGAAAAAAATAAGGATGATCACATGCAAATTATTACTAAATAAAAGGAACAAGTTCTAAGGTAATTTTAAAACAATCAGCAGAGTTACAGAGACTGGTTGAACAACAATGTGAATATTTAAAACTATTGAACTTTCCATTTAAAAAGTGTTAAGCTGGTCAATTTTATGTTGTATACATTTTACCAGAAATAAAAATAAAAGTAAACATAATCCTCCTTCTCATCAAATTGTGTTGATGTAAAAAAGTTAATTTGCATTTTATGGACATAAGACCATGTGCATATATTTAAGGTCAAAGGGCTTACAATGAAATACAGAAACACACTGCCCTATTCGTTCCCAGCTCTAGTGTTGCTCCCAAACGCAACTACTTTCTATGTTGCACTGCTTGTTTTGTAGGTTGCCCACATAGTTCTGAAAATACATATATACTACTGTTTCTTATACTTACTCTCTAAGTCATTATTTTGAGATCTTTGATTTCTGCATTAGAAGAGGACTAACACTAAAAAGTCTCTCCGTAAGCCTGTGTATTAAACCTCACTTACTTCACCTTATCTGTATCACCATATTCCTTTTCACCGTACTCTTAATATAGGTATAACAAAATTTTTGTTGCTCCATATTCCATGTTTAAAGTTTAGGTAGAAAAAGTGACTATTGAGTCCTTGACTTAGAATGGCATTATGGCCCAGTAAGTCCACCATATATATGTTGCAAATATCTTAAATTAAAAATACTTGTAACCTACTGAACATCATAGTTATGCTAGAGTACCTTAAATGTGCTCAGATCCATGTAGTAGGCTATAATTACATAAAGTCATCTAACACAAAGTCTACTTATTAAAAAGTGTTGAATTTCTCATGTAATTTATTGAATAATGCAACGAAAGAAACACAATGGTTATATATGTGTATGCTTTCATACCATTACAAAGTGGAAACATAATTTTAACTATCAGGGGCTGTCAGGATTCTATTTCCTTCCAATGATGGGACCAGGTGTGGACCTCTTTATGTTTATCCCATTTAGAATTTATCAAGCTTCTTGGATGTGGTTCATGTTTTTCATCACATTTGGGAAGTTTTCAGTCAAAGAAAAAGAAAACTTTTCTTTCTGATCCAGCCTTTCTTCTTGCATTCCTACTACACATATGTTGGTTTGCCTAATAGTGTCTCACATATCTCTGAGGTTCTGCTCAGCTTTCTTCATTCTTTTTCTCTTTACTATTTGCTTTGAATACCTTCTGTCAATTTACTCTCAAGTATTATCTTTTTTTCCTGATAATTCAAAGTTACTATTGAATCTTTCTAGTGAATTATTCACTTTGCTTGTTTTACTTTCTGACTCCAAAATCTCCATTTGATTCTTTTTAATAATTTCTATATATATATATATATATGTATATAGTATCCTTTATTTGATAAGATATTGCATTGCAGTTTCCTTTACTTCTGTAAGCATGTTTCTTTGAATGTACAAACACTACTTTTATTCTTTCTTACATCTGATATTGGACCCTCTCATCAGACAATTCTGTTTCTTGCACTTTGTTTTTGAGTATAGGTTACATTTTTCTGCTTTTTTGCTTGTGCTTTTTGTCGTTGAAAACTGGACATTTTATGTAATCTATTATATGATTACCTCTGTGATACTGGATACTGAGCTCTCTGCTTCCCCCTATTTCCCTTTTAATTCTTCTGTTCTTGTTGGTCTCTTTTTTTTTTTTTTGCGGCACCAGGGATTGAACTCACGACCTTGCGCTTGCCGGGCAGGCACTTAGGCCACTGAGCTAGATCCCCAGCCTCCACTAATTGTTTTTAACAACGCCTTGGGAAGAGAAAAGTCAGAGCCTCCTGAGAATCAGCCATGCTGGGACTGGGAGGAGCACACCAAGAAACCAAAAAAATTTTTAAAAATAAAAATAAATTAAAAAAAAAACAATGCCTTGGGATGTAAGTGACTCCACAATCAAATTAGCAATACCTTTTGAGGCCATTGTTGAGATTTGTTATGTCCCTTGGAGGATGCTTCTGAACTGCATCTCCCTGTTCTCCCTGGTGACTAACTGACCTGTGATTTAGCTTGTTTCTTTCAATACAGTTTTCCAGTCAACCGGACCTATAATATAAAGTAACAGCTCCATTTTTTTCTTCTTGGAAACCTCCCTCATCAAGACTACTCACTTTCTATTCCAATATGGACTTCCTGTTTTCTAGACCTGATACACAGCTATCACCCTAGGCTTTCCTTTGCCATCTTCCTAGGAATTTCCTGTTTTAGGAATCCCAGAAATTCTCCTCTTATCTGTGCTAGGTATATAACCAAGAGA